>CM055116.1:647820686-647854060 GCA_029206835.1 Rana muscosa
TTTTTCAGGGGAAAGCTGTTTGTTTTTGATGGGCGATATACCATTTCTTCTAACAATGACATCATATCAAGTAAGTACTGTTACATATACTTCCATATTAAGTCAGGTTGTAAAAAAGACACACACCCATCTAGTTCTTCTAGAAAATGAATCCAGTTGAAAACCTCCATATACAGAATTCTGTACCCACAGTTGATCCAGAGCAGGGGTCTCCAAACTTTTCAAGACAAGGGCCACATTGTAGATTTTACAAGTACTCGGGGGCCGAAAACGTCTGCACGTCTGTCTCCCCAATATATTAGTGTCCCCAATATATCAGTGTCCCCAGCATAGGTGTCCCCAGCATAATTTTCCCAGCATAGGTGTCCCCAGCATAATTTTCCCAGCATAGGTGTCCCCAGCATACTTTTCCCAGCATTGGTGTCCCCAGCATACTTTTCCCAGCATTGGTGTCCCCAGCATACTTTTCCCAGCATTGGTGTCCCCAGCATACTTTTCCCAGCATTGGTGTCCCCAGCATACTTTTCCCAGCATAGGTGTCCCCAGCATACTTTTCCCAGTATAGGTGTCCCCAGCATAATTTTCCCAGCATAGGTGTCCCCAGCATACTTTTCCCAGCATAGGTGTCCCCAGCATACTTTTCCCAGCATAGGTGTCCCCAGCATACTTTTCCCAGCATAGGTGTCCCCAGCATAATTTTCCCAGCATTGGTGTCCCCAGCATAATTTTCCCAGCATTGGTGTCCCCAGCATAATTTTCCCAGCATAGGTGTCCCCAGCATAATTTTCCCAGCATAGGTGTCCCCAGCATAATTTTCCCAGCATAGGTGTCCCCAGCATAATTTTCCCAGCATAGGTGTCCCCAGCATAATTTTCCCAGCATAGGTGTCCCCAGCATAATTTTCCCAGCATAGGTGTCCCCAGCATAATTTTCCCAGCATAGGTGTCCCCAGCATAATTTTCCCAGCATAGGTGTCCCCAGCATAATTTTCCCAGCATAGGTGTCCCCAGCATAATTTTCCCAGCATAGGTGTCCCCAGCATAATTTTCCCAGCATAATTTTCCCAGCATAGGTGTCCCCAGCATAATTTTCCCAGCATAGGTGTCCCCAGCATAATTTTCCCAGCATAGGTGTCCCCAGCATAGGTGTCCCCAGCATAGGTGTCCCCAGCATAGGTGTCCCCAGCATAGGTGTCCCCAGCATAGGTGTCCCCAGCATAATTTTCCCAGCATAGGTGTCCCCAGCATACATGTCCCCATTATCGGTGTCCCCTGTACATGTACATGTTCAGATTTATGCCCATTTGACACTTTCCTGTACAAGCCGACTTCTTCACTGTAGGAGCCGACTTCAGCTCTCCTGCACCTCCCGACTCCCGCCCACTGCTACACACACAGGCTGTAAGGTGGAAGGATTCCTAATGAAAACAGCGGGTGGGAAGCCAGGAGGTGCCACGCTTACGACGTCACTGCAGCCAATCCTCAGCTCAGCACTGCAGCCAATCCTCTGATAGCACGGGAGGGTGTGCGGGGAGTGGCTTTTTGTCCTGGACCTGCCAGACATAGACTGCCGATAACAGCAGCTGCTTTTAAAAGCCAGCAGATCGGCAGTGCTGTGTTGGCAGAGTCTGTGCAAGCTGGGGGCCGGACAAAGCACACCCGCGGGCCGGGGTTTGGAGACCCCTGATCCAGAGGAAGGCAAAAATAAAACCCTATATAAAGCAAGGTCCAATTTGTTTAGGCAGGGAAGAAAATATATTTGTTCCTGATTCCCCAGAGTACTCAGATCATCAGATATTCCCTGGGTCAACAACCCCTGTTGTTACCTAAAACTATGCATTTCCAGTGTTTTGTGCATTTAGGAATTGTGATCGGTAAATCGGTGACAAAATAATTTTCATTGGCGCTAAATACTGAACCAGATGCTACAATGAACAGAGTTGGGGGGGTTCAAACTTGTAAAAAGCAATATAAATAGGATACAGTAAACAGGGATAGATCAGCACTATATTACAATAGTTTAACAGGCCCACAGCCACCTTGTCTGTTTAATATGGAGACCAGTGTATCTACTGCTAGCCAGCAGTGACCCTTCCCCAGTCCTGAGTGTAGATTCCCCTCCCATCACCTTACTGTTGGTAGGACCACCGACGTCCTAGCAACCAATAATGCGTTTGCCTTGCACCAAGCATTTACAAGATGACCAGATGCACACATATGGATATAGGAGAGGACTCTAAAAATGCACTCCTGGATGTGTGTGGGGGGGACTGATGTGTGCTGCTGGGTTTAAGGGGGACTCTTTTATGAGCATTTCTGGATGAAAGGGGGGGAGGGCTCTGCTGTTCAATACTGGATGTAGGAGGTGCGCTACTGGTTGTTCACGGCTGAAAGGGGGACTTATTCATTAATTTAAGTTTTTTTACATTCATTTATAAAACTGATTTATTTTTTCCACCCTCGATTTTATTTTATTTTTTTACTATGTTGCCTTTGTGCTGAAAAGTTTGGAGACCCATGGCATAGATGATGATGAGGTGGTCGATGCAAAGAAAATAATCCAAGGAATTTTCTTTGATTTAGAACTTGTACATATGACAGATCATGTGACACTTAGATTGCACACAGGTGGACATCATTTCACTAATTATGTGACTTCTGAAGGTAGTTGGTTGCATCAGAGCTTTTTACGGGCTTCATAACAAAGGGGGTGAATACATACACACGTGCCAATTATCAGTTTTTTATTTCTGAAAAATTGTTTGATGTATATATTTTTCTAATTTTACTTCACCAACTTAGACTATTGTGTTCTGATCCATCAAATATAATTCAGATAAAAAAAATTGATCTAAAGGCTGTAATGTAACAAAATACGTAAAAAGCCAAGGGGGGTGAATACTTTTGCAAGGCACTGTTTGTGACAGAAGTAGAGTCTTAATTATAAAGGCAACAATGGGCTGTTGACTGAGTACATATAGTTGTATAGTTAATCTGATTAAAAAAAGACACAAATTCAACCAACAGAGAAAAAAAAATTGCCAAATTGCCTTTCTGTGCCCTGAAAGATTCAGCACATCAATCTGTGGCTCTTCAATTACCGTATATACTCGAGTATAAGCTGAGTTTTTCAGCACATTTTTTGTGTGCTGAAAATTCCCCCCTCGGCTTATACTTGAGTCTGTGTCCATCTTCAAATTTGTGCGCCTGATGCTGGCCAGCCGTAGGTCCCCTGGACCACAAACTTGGCACACATGTAGCCCCACTCTTCTTCTACAAGTGTGCAAAGTTTGTTGTCCAGGGGACCTACGGCCGGGGAGCACAGATTTTTCAAATCCGGGCACCCCTTCTATAGACTCCCATGTTAAACGTCAGTCTAGTCACACAGCGCCTGAAATCAGGTAGGGAGATTGGACACCGTGAGGCATGGACACAGTGAGGGATGCAAATGGGCACAGTGAGGCAAAGTGAGGCATGCAGATGGACACCCTAGGCTTATACTCGAGTCAATACGTTTTCCCAGTTTTTTGTAGTAAAATTAGGTGCCTATATTCAGGTCGGCTTATACTTGAGTATACACGGTATGTCACCTCGATCCTGCTAAGATTATTTTATTCTACCTTTTTATAGCAGGGCTACAAAAACAGCTGGAAAAATTCTATAATTAAAAAGCAGCAGGTAAAGCCCAACTCCTTCCACGTTTTGAATAGAACAAGCAATAGAACTTCTATCAGGTTATTTTTCCTGTGGGGATATTTCACCTCACCCTTTATCCCGGTGACACCAAGACAAGAGGAGTACAAGTCTCAGGCTCCATGTACACGGGACGTTTTTACAACTGCTCCTAAATTATTAAACTTGAGCCGCGTTTGGCGTCTGAAACGTGGAAATCTCCGGTGTCTGAACTCATTTTTTTGCTTTCAAAGAAACGCTGTTAAAAGCAACTGCCTAAAAATGACTGTAAGGCCGGTTTCACACTGGGGCGGTGTGTGCGGTGGCGGTATAGCGCCGCTATTTTTAGCGGCACTATACCGTCGGGATTGCTGAGGTATTCGGCTGCTAGTGGTGCGGTTTTAACCCCCGCCAGCGGCCAAAAAAGGGTTAATACCAGACGCAAACCGTGGCTACAGCCGCGGTTTGCAGGCGGTATTACGTCGGTGTCCCATGCATTTCAATGAGAAGGAGCGGTGTAGGAGCGGTAAACACACCGCTCCTCTCACCGTTTCAAAGATGCGGCTAGCAGGACTTTTTTTCATGTCCTGCTAGCGCACCGCTCCAGTGTGAAAGCCCTCGGGGCTTTCACATTGGAGAGACAGCAGCCGCTGTTTATGCTCGGTTTGCAGGCGCTATTTTTAGCAAAATAGAGCCTGCAAACTACCCCAGTGTGAAAGGGGCCTAAACGAGACAGTGTACTTGGTCACATAAGATAACATTGAATGAGTTCAGGGGCAGTTGAAAAAAGCGTCCAACTGCCTCTAAACGTCCGTTTTAACAGCGTCTCGTGTACATGGGGCCTCACAGTGACAGGAAGGTGCAGACAGCAATACAGACCTCACAAAAGTTTTACCTTGCCATGCTGTGCTGAAAAAAAAATGGTGGAGCTTGTTTACTAAGGAGATATATATTATACACTTAGCAAATTTCTATATGTGTGTGGCCCTCCCTGTTCAACAGAAGACAATCAATAGATCAACTCCTGTCAAACAGACAAGTTGGAAAACTTTTCTCAATCAGCGGCTGCAGCAGAAGCCGTTGTCAGAATACAATGCTCTGGCTGGGGATTTCCTCTATCCACCTTGTCTATGGCCAGCTTTAACCCGGCCATAGATGATTTCTGCTGAACTGGCCGAGATTCGAACCATGTATGGGCAGGCTGAATGTACCCAAGTTGACCAAGCAAATTTCTTTCCTTCCAACTGTGGAGGAAGGAAAGAAAATCGAATAATCAACCCATGGTTGCAGGAAAGAAATTTGCCTCGTCTATGGCCAGCTTTAGTCTGTGATGAAAGTAGTGGATTGTGGGCTTTTGTAATTAATGCATTTATCCTGTTTTTCTAACTAGGTTGCCATTACTGTGGTATAGCCTGGGACAAATACCGGTTATGCTCTACTTATCACTGCTGCCAGCTGGTGCTGACCTGCACAAAATGCCAGGGGCAAGGGCTCACTGCCTGCTGTCATACATGCCAGGAGAAAGAGTTTAGCAATCATTGTGACAGAGACCAGCAACATTTCAAAGAAGAATGTGAATGTACACAGAAGAGGCCTAAGATTCCAAAAGAAACTCTTTAAACTGAATTGCCTTTTATCAATATACCTAATCCAGGGGTTTTAATATAAAATAATACTTTAGTAATGGAATTGCACAAACTTTTATATGCAGCTTTAAGATCCTATTGCTGATACTATTCCTAAACATATATACATCAAGAGAAGATGTAATTCTGTATTCTACATAAAGACCCAGTTCTGCGTTTGGAAGAATAAACACAAGTGCTTTTACAAGAGTGCAGATTTTGCACAGTTTTATGAGTATTTTACTTAGGTGAATGGATTCATATTTAATACAGATGAATTTTAGTAAGCCATAAATTGATGAGTAGGTGTTTTGTACATTATTAGAATGCTTTATTTTAAACCTAGGCATATTTTGCTTTTACAGTACTTTTATACAGTTTACTTTCTATGCTAAAAAAAACAGCATCAGCCATGCTTACTCTGAGATATATACTGTATGTGTGATCAAGTCTTATTGGTTCCAATTAGTAAAAAAGTTTACCTCTGCTCTTGAATTTATTGCAAGATTTCATTACAGATAACTTAAACTGTGCACCCAAAAAAGGCAAGCTGAGGACAAAGGACTAGTCACCAGTACTGCCTGTTGTCTCTGTGCAGCTGATTTTATCTCATTACCAGCTTACCATTCCTTGTCCTGCATTATATCTTGTAGAGGAGCAGGGCTTTGCTTCCTCATGTCAGAGCTGTCGCCCTGTTTACGGGTGAGGTAGTGATCAAGCAGCAGCAAGAACGGTAGATAAAGCTCAGATCTACAGAATGAATGAGCCAAACAGGGAGATGCTTGTCTGCAGGTCCACAGGTACGCTTTTCTCCCCAGCAAGGAGAATAATGAGAATAGTTGTGACATCACCAAATCTTGCTCCACATTTTGTCAGACAGTAAATAACAGACAGCAGTGCCTTAGATGATATCACACTGCAGATATACAGCTATGAAGCTGAAGGCACAGAAATGCCTAAGCACATAAAGTGCACTGCTATTTTTTAGAAGGAATTGAATACATAAAGTACATTTTGAGGGTACTGCTTAGGCACAATTAGCACTTCTAAATGTTCCCTGTGAGTAGAAAAGTTTCACTTTTTGATTTCAGGTTCACTTTAAGGCCATGCTGCAAAATGTAACAGTTATACCCGAGAACCTAAATATAGTTTTCTTCTTGTCATTAAGTGGGAGTAAACTCTTACCTATAGGTACAGTAAGTATCTCCTAAATGGCACCGTTTAGGGGGTATTTACTTTAGATGCAGCCGGTGATGTCACCGGTGAATGTGCTCTGAAGGAACAGCATACCCATGCCGTTCCTTCAGAGCTGTGCCATAAACGGTGACTCCCGTGCGCATGCGTGGGAGTGATGTCATCGCTGGCTCGGCCATTCATATGGCTGAAGCTCACAAACTCAGAAAGATGACTGGGTGAAGAGGGAATTGCCTTCAGCGGTGACATTGTGCCGCTGGAGGGCTTCGGTTTCAAATAAGTCTGTCTTAATGTGCTAGTATGTGATGCCCAATTTTTTTTGGATGCGGTTTACTACCGATTTAAATTCAATACAAGATGTGTTTTGAGAAACTTGGATAACATTAATTTATGGGGAGAGAGTTCGTTTTAAAAAAAAAAAAAAAGCCCAAATATTTTAACAACTTGAAAGCTGTATTTACATTCTTCCATGTACATGCAATGCACACATGTTGATGTCAATGGGCCCATGGAGTTTCACACTAAACTACAGGGCATAGATATGAAACAGTCACACAGGAAATAATTGGATTTTTCACGTGACATGCATTGTCATGCTGCAAAATGCAACACTATTGCTGCATCAAAATGAACAAGTGTAATTAGGCACAAAAGAAAACTAGAATGTGTCTTTTCACTGGGCACATTCTGTCACCTGGAGCAATATATGCTAATTATGGGCTTTAACTGTGAGTTCATTTCTTGCATGCTAGTTCTAGATCAGTTGCTTGGAATGTACTGAAGTCAGAGGATCAACAATACTACCAGGCAACAAGCATCTTAGGCAGGCCATATATTATGCAATATTGAAGGGTTGAAGGAAAGAAAATTTCTTGATTCCTTCATCAACACAGTCAGTGTTGATGGGGAAATCCCTCCCACAGCGATATTGTGTTCTGCAGATGAAGAGCCTTCCCCACCGGCAGAATACAATGACTATTGCTGGTGGCTATGGATCGACTTCAGTACAGCCACCCTGCCCATAGATGGATCGAAATTCATCTGGTTTCTGCTAATTCCATCTATGGCCCGGCTTTAGGAAGGTGTCAGCAATGGCAGCCTCCGGGTTTTCTTTTGCCCTAGGTTTTCATTAACCTCTTAACCACGTGGCAGCAGCAAGGATGGGTCTTAGCGCGTATGCATCAATGGAGATAGAGATTTCTGTGCTGAGAAACCCAGCTGTCGCAGACAGCGCTGGTCTATGTTTGTGATCAATGGGACAGACTCCTGCTCATATAACCATAGTGACAGCCAGTAAGAGTGATCATGTAATCTGAACGTCCATCCTTTCTCCCGGTGTTGAGACCCACTTAAAGGGCTGCCGGGAAGGGGTTAAGTTTAGAGAATACACTAATGTTTTATATGTGCAGGCCTACCAGGTGAGTCCAAAGAACAATGCGAACATTATTTCAAAGCAACCAATCAGATCTTACATTATTGTTTGCTGTTTGGGTATTTTGTTAAATTTAAAGGACAAATTTATGTTTCTGGTTCAGTTTTCTCATCTTCTTCACTGCAAGTTGTTTTTTATCCAAATTAACATATTTGCTGTGCTGTATATAAATATTTTTCTGTATAAATGTGATAACATTTACTTGATTTAGCCTTCCACTGATAATCACACTGTGTTTTATAAGTAAATAGAACTACTACTACTTTGCAATTTGATTACATTAATTACCAAGTAATGTTTAAGGGCATTTGTAAATGCAAAAGCCAAAAAAAATTACATAAGCCTCTAATTACAAGTAAAGCTGCTGTTAGTAATTTTTAAAGTATTAAACGTGTTTTCATTATAAGACATGTAATCTTTGCCTTTTACTTATTTATTTCATATAAAAGTTATGGGTCCTAAAGGGAAGAATCATGGAGAGACTGTTGATTTACTTAAACAGTATAATCTGTTAAGTGAATGAATGTTCCCGAAGTTTAATGAAAAGGGTAATGTGTTAATTTCAAAAAACGAATAAGCACAGGTTCACCTTATTTACTAACATACGTAGATATATTTGCCTTTAAAAAAGTATTTTAAAGGCAAATATATCTTTATTGTTTTACAACATAACAAAGAAAAACAAATATAAGGCCACTTGGCTGCACAATGACCAGGCCATTTTTTGCGATTCGGCACTGCGTCGCTTTAACTGACAATTGCGACAAAATTTACATCCTTTTTTTCCCACAAATAGAGCTTTCTTTTGGTGGTATTTGATCACCTCTGCGGTTTTTATTTTTTTGCGCTATAAACAAAAAGAGCGACAATTTTGAAAAAAAAAAACTTTTTTTTTTTACTTTTTGCTAAAATAAATATCCCTCCAAAAAATATATAAAAAAAACATATTTTTTCCTGAGTTTAGGCCGATATGTATTCTTCTGCATATTTTTGGTAAAAAAAATCACAATAAGCGTATATTGATTGGTTTGCGCAAAAGTTATAGCGTCTACAAAATAGGGGATAGTTTTATGGCATTTTTTTTTTTTAATTAGAAATTTGCGCCGATCTGCGATTATTTTTATTTTTTTATTTATTTATTTTTATTATGGTGGACACATCGGACACTTTTGACGCTTTTTTGGGACCATTGTCATTTATACAGGGATCAATGCTATAAAAATGCACTGATTACTGTGTACATGACACTGGCAGGGAAGGGGTTAAGTGTGTCCTAGGGAGTGATTCTAACTGTGGGGGGGCTGGGCTACCTGTGATATGACATTGATCACTGCTCCCGATGACAGGGAGCAGTAGATCAGTGTCCTGTCACAAGGCAGAACAGGCTGTGTTATTCTGACCACCAGTGCTGATGGCTTTCAGAATGCCCAAAGAGTGCCTGTATCTGATTGGATGCGACTGTTGTTCAGCCAGCAATTGTTTTTTGTAGACCAGACAACCCAAGTAATGATTTTTGCCCAGTTCATCAGGAACTGGCTATCATTTGCTCTGTGTATGGCTAGGTTAAATTGCTTTTTACATCTGGATTTTTTTAATAGAATGTATGACAAACACTTAAAAAAAAAAAAAAAGGCAGAACAGGGAAATGCCTTGTTTACACAGGCATCCCCCCCTGTTCTGCAGCTCCGTGACACAATCGCGGGACATCGAGCTCGCGGTGGGCGCGCGCCTGCACGGCAGGAATTTCAAAGCAATGTACCTGTACGTTGCTTTGCCCACAGGAGCCATTCTGACGATGTATATCTACTGACAGCGTTCGGTCGCGTTTTTAGCTCCGACGTTTTTTTTTTTTTCAAAAAAAAATAAATATTTACAATAACATGGACAGGCGTTTTTAAGCTGCAAAAAACGCAGCTGTAAAAACGCCAGTGGGCATGAGGCCTTACAGCTGCGTTTTTTGCAGCTTAAAAACGCCTGTCCATGTTATTGTAAATATAAAAAAAAAAAAAAAAAAAGTCTGAGCTAAAAACGCGACCGCGCGTTAGTGCGCGTTTTTTGCGCGTTTTTTGACGCTCGCGTTTTTTTCTGCCTAATTCTGACGCTGAGGAACGCACTGGCCCTGGGTTTTTTTTACAGCTTACAAACGCCTATGCTCTTTACAGCTCAAAAACGCCTAGGTGGGCATGAAGCTATAGACTAACATGGACAGGCGTTTTTAAGCTGTAAAAAACGCTCAAAAACGCGGCTGAAAAAACGCCCGTGGGCATGAGGCCTAAAGGGTTAGTGCACCTTATCACTAAACATTTTTTGATAGAAGACTTCAAGAAACATTCTCAGAATGAGTTCTAAAACAGGTAAAGGTGAGGGGTTCCCTGAAAGTTTAGTTCAATACTGAACATTTCAATGAAAGCCGAAGAGATGAGAAACTAATGCCGCGTACACACAACCGTTTTTACCGTCATTGAAAAAAACTGTTTTTCTCGACGTGATTCTTCTCAAGCCTGACTTGCATACACACTATCGTGAAAAAAAATGCTCGAGCAAAGCGCGGTGACGGACAACACGTACGACGGCACTATAAAGGGGAAGTTCCATTCGGATGGTGCCAACCTTTGGGCTGCTTTTGCTGATTTCGTGTTACCGCGTGTGTTAGTAAAAGTTTGAGAGACGATTTGCGCTTTTCAGTCCGTTACAGCGTGACTAATGTGCTATCTCCATTACGAACACTAGTTTTACCAGAAGAACGCTCCCGTCTCATACCTTTCTTCTGAGCATGCGCGTTTTTCCGTCATTTAAAGCATACACACGGCCGTTTTTCACGACGAGAAAAACGATGAGAAAAAATAGAGCATGTTCTAAATTTTTAATGCCCATTTTTCTCGTTGAGAAAAATGCTCTGGACCCTACACACGATCGTTTTTAATGACCAATTTAAAAAATTGCATTTTTCTCGTCATGAAAAACGGTCGTGTGTACGCGGCACAACACACATACCCATACCAGCATGAAGAGCACAGTGGCTTATGTAGTTATATGAAACACAGATTTGGTCCTTTAAAGTGTATCTAAATCTATTTTTCTTAGTGCTATATGTGCCGCTACCAGTGTAGCCGGCCATACATGGATTGAAATTTGTCAGGGACCGGCCCAGGTTCAATCGATCTATGGGCAGGCTGATTCATTGGTTTCCGCCAGCCAGGAAGACTCCCCGGTACTTCTACCCCCCACGGCAGAGCGCAGGAGCACTGCGGGAGGCATTTCCCCATTAACACTGACTGTGTCGATGGGGGAATCAAGTGATTTTTCTTTCTTCCAACCGTGGATGAAGGAAAAAAAAATCAAATCATCAATGGGCTGCTTAAGTTTTACTCTCTCTAGTTGGCCTGTTGACTGAACGTGAGGGAAAATCCAAAATGTTGTATTGTCACCAGAACAGGAATAGATAATATCTTCCAAAAGTCATTTGCAGGTCCGCTGTCCAGGAGGGCATTTCTCTTACTTTGGAGAGACTTCCTGCTGTGTCTACAGGACAGGAAATGAAGGAAAATCTCCCTTTCTAAAAAATGCACATGTATTCTGTCCCTAGTACACCCAGGAATACGGTATAGACTGTGCAAACAAGTCTTATTTTTTGTGGAGAGGTGTCATTCTAGGTAACAAATAGGGCAGTATCACCTGTGCCAGTAACTAGTAGAATTAACATGCCATTTATCAGGTTTTGCACATCTCTGTATTCTTGACAAGGAAAGGCAAGTATCTATATGGTACCACTGTATAGAACAGACACAACAAAGGTTTCTTTGAGGCTGAATGATGGTATTAAAACCTAAATTATTTAGGAACTGGAATCCGAATCTTTTAGGTTTAGAGGTGCTGGATAAGCCTATCCCTAAAAGAGATCAGTGAATATTTTTAGGTTTCCTATTTAATTCCTTATTTATATTTTACCATGAGCAAATTGTAAATCTAGAGGCAAATTCTTTGCCTTATATGTTAACAATTGCTACAAAAGACCTGGCATTTATGAAGTGACAAAAGAAAGTATTTCAAGTTCTTGCCAGCACAAATATGACAGAAGTTTCTGATTTTACATTTTCTATCACCTCAAACATAATCCCAAACTATGGTTTTCTGCAATTACTAAGAGTTTGATTACAGTAAAATCACCCTCTGAAAAGTGGTGCGTGGTGGATCGTTTTTTAGAGGGCATTTGACATACAGTATGGAGACATAATGGGGCGGGGGTCATTTTTAAGGCATCGCAATGCAAACCTTTGTAACTTGGGGGGGGGGGGGGGGTGTAAAAATGCTGCTCAACCTGTTATTACCACCTTCAACCGCAAGTGTAAACTAGGATACAAAAGTCAGGAGATTTGGGGATTTTAAAGGTGCAATTGATACAACAAGGTTATAGGTTAAAATATTATTTATTGAAAATTTTAAATTACATAGTCCAAATCTGAAAATCTAATCATACAGTACAGTTGGAAGGTGTGAACTGAATTATTCTCTACATGTTTCGCCATGAATAGTAGCTTCCTCAGGAGAATTTTTTAATCAAGCACTGTAAGCACTAAAAATAGAAAGAATTTTAGACAAACATACTTAATAACAATACATCACTAATTTTTTTTTACAGCAGACAAAGATATTATCATATTTCCCAGATTGGTTGAGAACGCAATGACAGATTAAATCTAATCTTGTAGGAGTTACCTGTATATTCAATAGTAGCTGGTCAGAATTTAATAATAACAATGAGGCCGCAGAGCTGCAAGGGATAGAATGAGATAGATCATCTGGTGTACCATAGAGGGGGATGTATCTAAATACACACAAAATCCGCTTAATAGTCCACCTAGGCCAGTGATGGCGAACCCTGGCACCCCAGATGTTTTGGAACTACATTTCCCATGATGCTCAACTACACTGCAGAGTGCATGAGCATCATGGGAAATGTAGTTCCAAAACATCTGGGGTGCCAAGGTTCGCCATCACTGACCTAGGCTATGGGAATAGAAAATAGGAACCAATCAGTGTGTACATTAACAAAGATGACTTTGTTTTTAACAGTGAAAAAACAAAAAATAAATAAGATCTACCTGGAATCAAAGAACTGAACTCTAAGACAATCTCAAAGGTTTTTTCCTTTCCAAGACTTAATTCCAAAAAGGAAGAATGGAGAGGAGGAATGAAGTGGACCATTGTCTGGTACTCCACAAAGTCAAAGCATGACCCTAGAAGCCAATGACAGAATAACCCAATCACTGTTTGATAAAGACAAGAAACTGTTAGATAAAAGTAGATCAATGAGGTTTACTACCTTAGACAAAGGTTACACAATGTATTCCTCCCCCTTAGGGATGAGCTTTGTGTTCAAGTCGAACCCATCTTCGACTCGAACATCGGCCGTTCGGCGAATTTCAAACATTATGGGCCGTTTGCGCCAAATTTGAGTGGCGCGTTGTGGCCCATAATTCACTGCGGCATCGCAGTGCATTGCTGGCTGATGATTGGCCAAGCATGCACTATGACCCACATGCTTTGGCCAATCACAGCGCGGTAATAACGGAGAGCCGTAATTGGCCAAAGCCAGGGTAGCTTTGGCCAATCATGGCTCAGAGGAGTAGGTACACGCCCCACAATATATAAGGCCGCCTGGAAGTCAGTCTTGTGTAGTGTGTTGGCATTTGTGAAAGAGAGAGTTACAGAGAGAGAGAGACAGTGTCATTTATATTGAGTTAGAGCAGGCAGGCGAATCAGTTAGCTGCTGTAACAGTGTGTAGAACAGTGTTTCTCAACTCCAGTCCTTGAGGCGCCCCAACAGGTCATGTTTTCAGGCTTTGTATTATTTTGCACAGGTGATTTGATCAGTTTCACTGCCTTAGTAATTACCACAGCCGTTTCATCTGAGGGAAATCCTGAAAACATGACCTGTTGGGGCGCCTTGAGGACTGGAGGTGAGAAACACTGGTGTAGAGGATATATATGCATCCTATGTGTTGTATGTATATATATATATTTATACACTGTATTTAGTTTAGCTAGATCCGTTACTGCTGTTCTCTATACTGTGACAGGCAGGCAGATGATTGTGCTAGCTGCAGCAGAGTTTCACTTAGTGTACTGTGTGCTTTGCATAGCGTTCACCTAAAGCTTACCTGAATACAGTTAGTGGTGTTCTCATAATAAAACCACAGGCAGAGAGCTGCATTAATTTCATGTAGTGTACTGCAGTACTTCTGTCCTTTGCAGAGCGTTCACTTAAAAGAACCTGAATAAAATTAGTGGTGTTCTCGTAATAAAACCACAGCAGAGAGCTGCTAGTATTTTCAGTTAGTGTACTGTGCCCTCTGCACAGTGTTCACCTAAAACTAACTGAAGACCTTTGCTGCTTCACAGCAGGCAGTGGAGTCTGATAGCTGCATTATATATATATATATATATATATAGCCATTAGTATGTCTGGAAGGCAAACAAAGAGAGGCAGACAGTCACGAGGCAATAAAGGAGGGCAAGCAGGCTCTGTGTCTAGAGGCAACAGTACTGGTCGTGGACACGGTGCATCCTCATCAGCACATGGCCGTGGGACACGCTTGTCCTTCTTTTCGGCAGCTGGCCATGTTGAGCCGCAACATGCCCATGATTTGGTAGAGTGGATGACCAAGCCCTCCTCATCCTCTCTCACTCAGGCTCAGGGTACTTTGTCTGGCAAAGCAGCTGCCAAAGTGGCCTCTTCCCTCGGCTCAATGGCATCAGTCACTCCTTCCCTAGCCCCACCATGTCCTCCTGAGGAGTCCCCGAACTGTTTGACCACAGTGATGGGTACATGCTCCAGGAGGATGCTTAGCGTTTTGAAGGGTCTGATGATGGAACCCAACTAGAGGAAGGCAGTAACGTGAGCCCAGAGAGAGGGGGTAGTAACGTGAGCCCAGAGAGAGAGGGTGCCTAACAAGGACAGCTATCTGGCAGTCATGTTCCCCCAGCTGCAGCATACTGCTAGATTTGCTCCAGTGATGAGGAGGGAGGGGATGATGAGGTCACTGACTCCACATGGGTGCCTGATAGGAGAGAGGAGGAGGAGGCACATCTCCAATGAGACAGGATGCCCTCCAGGGGCCAGCTTAAGGGCAGCACACCAACTGCATCACACTGCAGAGCTCCGCAAGTGCAGGGCACTGCTGTTTCTGCGTGTTATTCCAAAAGTTCTTTGGTGTGGGCCTTTTTTCAGACGTGTGCAGCAGATCGCACCGTTGCCATTTGCAACATATGTCTGAAGCGTATCTCACGTGGCCAAAACATCAGCCGCTTGGGCACCACGTGCTTGACCAGACATATGTCGACCTGCCATGCAGTCCGTTGGCAGGCGTACCTAAAAGACCCACACCAAAGAACAAAGCGGACCTCTCCTTGCTCCTCATCAGCTGGGATCTCCAACCCCACTATACCTTCAGTCCTCTCTGAAACCTGCACTGAGAGGAATGAAGGTGTAGAATTAGGTGTGTCACAGTCACAGCCAAGTACTTGCGGACAATCTCCTTTCGGTATATCGACGTCCGATTGTACCAGGCAAATTTCCCTGCCCCAGCTGCTGCACCACCAAAAGAAGTTTGCTCCCAGCCATCCACATGCCCAGCGGTTGAATGCTAGCTTGGCTAAATTGCTAGCACTTCAACTGCTGCCTTTTCAGTTGGTAGACTCTGCCCCCTTCTGTGAGTTTGTTGAATGTGTGGTTCCTCAGTGGCAGGTTCCCAAACGCCACTTTTTCTCACGGAAGGCGATTCCGGCTCTCTACCGGCATGTGGAAGGCAATGTCTTGGCCTCGCTGGACAGGGGGGTCAGTGGTAAGGTGCATATTACCGCTGACGCATGGTCCAGCAGGCATGGACAGGGATGTTACCTATCTTTCACGGCCCATTGGGTGACTCTGCTGGCAGCTGGGAAGGATGCAGGACAAGGTGCAGTAGTGTTGGAGGTTGTTCCGCCACCACGCCTCCAAAATGTTACTACTGGTGATTCTAACACACCTCTCTCCTCCACCCCCTCCTCTTCTTCTTCCTTCATGGCCTCTTCCTGTGCTTTGTCCTCAAAACCAGTGGTGCTCCGTAGGTGTTCAAGGGGCTACGCAAGTACGCAGGCAAAAAGATGCCATGCAGTGCTTGAGCTGGTGTGCTTGGGGGACAGGAGCCACACTGGGGCAGAGATTCTGTCAGCTCTGCAGGCGCAGGCTCAGAGGTGGT
The DNA here is from genome assembly GCA_029206835.1 of Rana muscosa. Classification (NCBI taxonomy): domain Eukaryota; kingdom Metazoa; phylum Chordata; class Amphibia; order Anura; family Ranidae; genus Rana; species Rana muscosa. The sequence goes on from CM055116.1 coordinate 647,836,849, forward strand.
TGACGCCATGCCAGCTAAAGCTAGGAAAGGTGGTTTGCAACAATGGCACCAACCTCCTCTCCGCCCTCCGACAGGGACAACTGACCCATGTGCCCTGTTTGGCTCACGTCCTTAACTTGGTGGTGCAGCGGTTCTTGGGCATGGGCAGGTACCCGGGTTTACCGGAGGTCCTGAGGCAGGCCAGGAAGGTCTGTGTGCATTTCTGCCGGTCATATAATGCCATTGCTCGGCTGGCTGACCTACAAAAGGAATTGAACCTGCCTAAGAACCGCCTAATCTGTGACATGCCCACCAGGTGGAACTCTACGTTGGCCATGCTGCAGCGGCTGCACACGCAGCAGAGGGCCATCAATGAGTATCTGTTGCAATATGGCACCAGGACAGGGTCAGGGGAGCTTGGATTTTTTCCCCACGCCAGTGGGCCATGATCAGGGATGCATGCACTGTCCTGGCACCATTTGAGGAGGCCATGAGGATGGTGAGCAGTGACAGTGCCAGTTCTTTGAATCGAGCGCGTGTACACTCGGCCGGGACAAGTTTCTTGTCCAAGAATCTCGGCCGTGTGTACGAGGCTTAAGGCCCAATTTTTCTGCCCCCGTTTAACAGGGGCGTGTAATTACAATTTTTGATGCAATACTTTGCAGCAGGGCTCATTGCTGCGCTCCAACTACAGTATCTGTGAGGGGTTGCAGTGTTGTGGCACCAGTGCCTAAGGCCCAATTTTTATGCCCCTGTTCAACAGGGGCATGTTATTACAATTCTTGATCTAATATTTCACAGCAGGGCCCATTCCTGAGCCCACCAAGAGTAACTATGAGGGCTTACAGTGTTGTGGCAACACCACCACCAACACCACCACCACCAAAGGCCCAATTTTTCTGCCCCTGTTCAACAGGGGCATGTAATTACAATTCTTGATCTAATATTTCACAGCTGGGCCCATTCCTGTGCCCACCAAGAGTAACTGTGAGAACTTACAGTGTTGTGGCACCAGCACCACCACCAAAGGCCCAATATTTCCTACCACTGTTCAATCATCAATGGCATTTAATTACAATTCTTGATATAATAGTTCACAGCAGGGTGTTCCAGCGCCCACCAAGAGTAACTGTGAGGGCTTACAGCGTTGTGGCAACACCAAGACCTAAGGGCCAAATTTCAGCAGAGTATATACGGCAGGCCCCTACTTTCAAACATCCAAATTACAAACGACTCCTACTTGCAAACGGAAGGAGACAACAGGAAGTGAGAGGAAATCTACCCCTAGGAAGGTAAATTTGCTCCTGTAAGAGTTAATATGGGAAAAAGGTGTCTCCTCTCCACTGATGCTTTATCACTAATCCTTGTTTCAATAAAACCCCTACATTTTCAAACAACATTTGTCGTTGGGAGGGAAAGTGAGGTGAAATGTTCTGAACAGGTGCACAGACAGCCAAACAAATATTACAGGGGTGATAACCCTTCTCTATGTTTTCCAAAAAGCTTAAAAATAGATTTTTGGGCTGGAGCTACACTTTAAAAATGGACCAGTTCAAAATGACAAAAATAATCTATGTAACAACAAACCTACAGTCCCTGTCTTGTTTGCACCGCCTGTATACTGCTGTTCAGAGTATATATGGCCTGGGGGCATCACGCCTTTCTTTTTTTTATTTGAGTGCGGGGTTCCCCTTAATATCCATACAAGACCCAAAGGGTCTGGTAATGGGCTGGGGGGGGGGGGTACCCATGCCAAGTTTCCCAATGATTTTCATCTGTATTGCCAGGACAAGACATGACATTAAAGCCACAAGCAGTTTTAAATGACTTTTTTTCCTTTAGAAATGTCATTTTGTGCAGGGACAGTTCTAAACACGGGAAGTACGATATTTAAAGGAATATTTCACTTTTTTTCTTTAAAGCGTCATCAAAATCACTGCTCCTGAAAAAAAGGCTGTATTTAAAACTTTTTTTTGCATTGATACATGTCCCCTGGGGCAGGACCCGGGTCCCCAAACCCTTTTTAGGACAATAACTAGCATATTAGACCATTATAATTAGCACTTTTGATTTTGAACGTTCGAGTCCATTCTATTTAATAGGGTTCTAAAGTTCGCGCAAACTTTCGGTCCGTTCGAAAGTTCTGGTGCGAACCGAACCGGGGTGTGTGCGGCTCATCCCTACTCCCCCTCCTAGCACTGGACCAACACTAACAGAACTTTTGGCAGGTGAGTTTATAAATCTCCCTCCTCCTCCCTATAGGGCGCCTGTTTGGCACCAAATAAATGGGCCGTGAGGACGCTACATGTGCGTCTGTTCTGTTGCCGGGGTCGCGCCGGAAGTGACACACTCGAGGTCGGGGACATACCGGAAGTAACGCCGCAGCGTTACAGGTGCACTGGAAGTGACGCATAAGCGCCAAAGACACAGCAACTAACAACCAAGACGATGATGCTTAGGTGCAAAACACACCAAGCGCAATCATTGGTAGATGTAAAAAGAGGGGAGGTCCAACTAGGCAAAGAGCATCACGAGAGGAAAAACCGGCACCAGAGTGACAAAAAACAACCACACAACAAATTGGGAACGGCTTGGAATAACCACAGTCAGCAACCAAAAGGGGGGGGGGCCGATCCAACAGACAGACGTATGGCGCCATCTAGTGGAGTCTAAACATAAGACAACTTTCAATATGACGCCCTGGGCGTCCATATGGTCACCTGATCCTCAAAACATCCCTATTCGGTAATTAACGATCCTAGATTAGATAAAATAACATCTAAAAAGATCAAAAAGAATATAATGTAGATCGACTGAAATAACACATGGGCCACTCAAAGATATATGAATATATATATGATCTGGATAAATTTGATAAATTAACCTACATAGAAGAAATCACAGCATAGTGGGCTCAACCAAACCAGGTTACAATGAATTACAATAGAAAAAGGTGCAGCCACAACGGCTTAAATTTTGAGCCAGACTCGTGAATGAGTGTGACATGAAGTAAATATGTCAGGATATGGCACATTTTATAAAGGAACAGCTTGTAACTGATGGACTCATTCAAACCTGGATATGTAGTGGCCGCCAGGGAGTGAATCCATCTCGTCTCTCGTTGTAAGAGACTTTTATCCACATCTGCCCCTCTGTCATGAGTAGGTAAAAACTCTAATGCGAAAAATCTAATTTTGGACACTTGGAAAGAATGATATAGTCCCATGTGTCTGCTAATAGGGGTCTCCATTTTTTGGGAAGAGTTATCTCAGCAGAGTTCATCAGAAATCTGCAGAATTCACGTCTTCCACAAGGGCACAAGGGGCTGTGCCCTTTCGACTCTGACTTTCTACCTTCGGCATAAGATGACTGTGAACTAGTTGATCCTTAAGAGACCTAGACTTCCTATATGTGATCTGAGGATATGAGTTAACATACTTTGAGATAACATCATCAGTGGCCAATAAGGGCCAATATTTTTGAATAATAGAACAAACTTTTTTATGTTCAAATCAGTTCTATTCCTTTGCTTGGCTCTGTGATAAACTTTTTTTAGGAAGAAGCGACTATAGCCCCTATCAATAAGACGGGACTGTAGTGCCCTCGCTTCCAACTCCAAAATCCTCATTACAACTGCAGTTCCTCCTTATCCTGAGGTATTGGCTATACGGTATGCTCTGGACCAATGGCTTCGGGTGGGAACTGGCGGCATGTAATATAGTGTTACCCGCTGATGGTTTCCTAAACAAGGAAGAGCCAATCGTACCATCAGAGTTAACATAGATCGAAATGTCCAGAAAGTTGATTGCCCTCTGGTCACAGGTCATAGTGAACCTAAGGTTGTAACAGTTATCTCAAGTTTTTGTAGAAAAGAAAGAGCTTCTCCCTCGTGCCTGTCCAGACAATAAAAATGTTGTCAATAAAACAACGCCAAATCGAAACCTCCTCAAAATAAGCTTGGAAATCATCAGAGGAAAAAATCTCACGCTCCCACCCCCCCCCCCCCAGGTACAGATTGGCTTACGATGGGGCACATTTAGTCCCCATCGCAACACCCTGTACCTGGAGGTAGTGGGAGCGATCAAAACTAAATATATTGTTCGTCAGAACAAAAAGCAATACATCTAGAACAAATTTATTGTAAAAGCGTACCCTCTGGCCTCACTCAAAAATGAAGCCCTCTACAACTTGAACACCCTTATCATGGGGGATAGAGTTGTAAAGGGCTTCCATGTCTATGGCCACCAACCATGCTTTCTCTGGGACACATACACCATCCAGGGATCTAAGATGTATAAGCTCAGGGATTTAACATGGGGACGTAGATAATCGTCTATTAGCTTACTGGCTGGTTCCGTGAGGCAGCCATTGCCAGAAACTATTGGGCGACCAGGAGGGGAATCCATGTTTTTATGTATTTTGGGCAAGGCGTATAGGGTAGGAGGTCTAGGCGTCTTAACAGTCAAAAATTCACAAGTCGTATTGTCAATCAAGCCCTCAAAGAAGTGACAGGAATACGATACTTTGTTTCAGCATAGTTGACCTGGGCTAGTGGTATAGGTCTATACCATTGACAGTTATGCAGAAGATCCATAACCATGGCCTTATATTGATCAAGGTCCATGACCACAATATTGCCCCCTTTATCAGAGGGTTTGATAATTATACGGTCATTTTGCTTCAAAGAGATTAATGCTTTTCGTTGTACTGGATTTAGAGTGGGTTGTCTGCTGAACTGCTTCCACTTTGTAGCCTGAATTTCTTTGGTCACCTGCTGAGTAAAAGCCCAAATATTGGGATTGCCCTGAAGGATAAGAAAAGATCTCAATTTTGGCTTGTAGAGATGTGGTGGGGGAAAAAGTCTTTAAGTCGGAGAGCTAGGGGATGGACTCAGAGAGGGCTCCTCGAGGGGATCATCAATGTAGATGATAAGCAATCATTTCTCTCCCTTGGATATACAGTATTTACGGTGGAAAACACCCACAAACTGATGGTCTTATCTGTAACTTGTCTTGTATTTATATTTATATTAATGTTCTGATTAAATGTTATTTTTCAGACAAGAAAAAAACTTTTTTGTTTAAGGTTAAATATCTCTGTTGATTGTGGCTACCTATAGAGGGACGGCGTTTGATGGTCTGATGGACAAAATCCACCAGGCCCAGGGTGCCTCCTATGGGGGAATTGCATTGGATCCTAACCTCCAATCATGCTCTCTTAAAATGATGGGCTCTTTATGCCAGAATTATTCAAGAGAGCTTGCAATCATCAATAATAATCACTGGCACTCAAAAAGCAGTATCACGGAAAAAGTTCACTGCACAAAGCAGCCAACTTTATTAAACCATGTAAAACCTTACACACTCACATGTACAGTATCTCACAAAAGTGAGTACACATGTATGTAAATATATTATTATATCTTTTCATGTGACAACACTGAAGAAATTACACTTTGCTATAATGTAAAGTAGTGAGTGTACAGTGTACATTTGCTGTCCCCACAAAATATCTGAACACACAGCCATTAATGTCTAAACCACTGGCAACAAAAGTGAGTACACCCCTTAGTGAAAATGTCCAAATTGGGCCCAAAGTGTCAATATTTTGTGGGGCCATCATTATTTTCCAGCACTGCCTTAATCCTCTTGGGCATGGAGTTCACCAGAGCTTCACAGGTTGCCACTGGAGTCTTCCTCCACTCCTCCATGATGACATCACGGAGCTGGTGGATGTTAGAGACCTTGCGCTCCTCCACCTTCCGTTTGAGGATGCCCCACAGATGCTATATAGGGTTTAGGTCTAAAGACATGATTGGCCAGTCCATCACCTTTATCCTCAGCTTCTTTAGCAAGGCAGTGGACGACTTGGAGGTGTGTTTGGGGTCATGTTGGCATACTGCCCTCCGGCCCGGTCTCCCAGCACATGTGTCATTTATGGTCCCCTCAATGAACTGTAGCTCCCCAGTGCTGGCAGCACTCATGCAGCCCCAGTCCATGACACTCCCACCACCATGCTTGACTGTAGACAAGACACACTTGCCTTTGTACTCCTCATCTGGTTGCCGCCACACACGCTTGACACCATCTGAACCAAATAAGATTATGTTGGTCTCATTAGATATCAGGACATGTGTTATTTCAGTAATCCATGTCCTTTGTCTGCTTGTCTTCAGCAAACTGTTTGCGGGCTTTCTTATGCATCATCTTTAGAAGTGGCTTCCTTCTGGGATGACAGCCATGCAGGGCCAATTTGATGCAGTGTGCAGCATATGGTCTGAGCACTGACAGGCTAACCCCCCCATACTTTCAACCTCTGCAGCAATGCTGGCAGCACTCAAACGTCTATTTCCCAAAGACAACCTCTGGATATGACGCTGAGCATGTGCACTCAACTTATTGGTCGACCATGGCGAGGCCTGTTCTGAGTGGAACCTGTCCTGTTAAACTGCTGTATGGTCTTGGCCATTGTGCTGAAGCTCAGTTTCAGAGCAAAAATTATTTTTTTCAGATCCTCAGAGAGTTCTTTGTTATGAGGTGCCATGTTAAACTTCCAGTGACCAGTATGAGAGAGTGAGAGCGATAAAACCAAATTTAACACACCTGCTCCCCATTCACACCCGAGACCTTGTAACACTAACGAGTCATATGACACCGGGGAGGGAAAATGGCTTATTAGGCCCAATTTGGACATTTTCACAGCGGTTTAGACATTAATGGCTGTGTGTTGAGTTATTTTTGGGGGGGAAAGCAAATTTGCACTGCTATACAAGCTCTACACTCACTACTTTACATGGTAGCAAAGTGTAATTTCCTCAGTGTTGTCACATAAAATATGTACAAAAATTTGAGGGGTGTACTCACTTTTGTGAGATACTGTATACAGCGCTTATGGTTAAGATGGCCGCCGTCGCCCCAAGACCAGTAGCTGGCTTGCGCTCCAGGGATGGGATGTACCGTATCGGCTGGGGAACACTGCCTCAACTAGTTTTGTCTATAATTGGACGTCTTTAGGAAGCGTTTAGTAATCTTGATTTACATTTTTTGGCAGCAAGATGTAACATTTAAATAAAATCACACATTTTTCACTCCACAGGATTTCTGTACGTGGTATCCCAAATATGACATTGGACCAGTGCAATGACACAGTCCACCTACAGAATGTCAGCGAGCATATCCCTGCAAAGTATGGTAAAGAATATACCATCATTTCAATTGTAGGTGCAATTAAAATGTATAAGAATGAAAACAATGGTGATTTTTTTTACAATAAGGTCATGTTTTGATAAAAGCATGGACTAGACTGGGTCAATGAAATATAACTTTTATTTGATAATTTGAATTTCAATTAACAACACAGCCATATAATATAAGGCACATAGGGGTAACAAAAAAATGCAGTCTAAGAGGATAACGCACAGTATGGTATAGATTTTCTAAACTGCATTGTCATACCAAGTGCAATGTTAACAGTTACAGTTAGTTTACATCTCCTGTTTGAATTGTTGACTTATGAATGAATAGCATTTGTAAAGAATGAAGCTTTATTCAGTTCAAAATTAAGTATAACAGTAGAAAAAGTAGAAACAAAGATTTACACAAGATAGCATGGCATTTTAATACTAGCCTTTAGTACAGCTCAAGGCAGTAACATGACAGCAGGAGTAAATTGCAGACTCTTGGAATTGCCTGCATACATTCTAACATTAGCTGTCTTCAGAGTCCTGTAAGACCCAAGCCCACAGAGCTCATTCTTCATATGTCAGAACTTTAGCCCTCCTCTTACACCTTACTTAATCACTGAACCCTAAGACCCCTTTCAGACCCCTTTAACACTGAGGGTGTTTTGTAGGCGCTATAGCGTTAAAAATAGCGCCTGCAATCCGCCCTAAAACAGCTGCTCTATTGTCTCCAGTGAGAAAGCTCAAGGGCTTTCACACTGGAGCGGTGTGCTGGCAGGGCATCAGGAAAAGTCCTGCCAGCAGCTTCTTTGGAGCGATGAAGGAGCGGTGTGTTTACCGCTTCTCCACCGCTCCAGCCCATTGAAATCAATGGGGCAGAGCGACTATTCCGCTGGCAAAACGCATTGCGGGCGGTTTTAACCCTTTCTCGGCTGCTATCGGGGGTTAAGATCGCTAGCGGCCGAAATGCGCCGCAAAACCAACGGTAAAGCGCCGCTAAAAATAGCGGCGTTTTACCGCCGACGCTATGGGCGGCTCAGTGTGAAAGGGGTCTAAATGTGATGGATACCTCCTCCTTCCTTGCCAAAAGTGAGGTTTGAGTGGGGCAGGATGAAGTTCTAACTTCAATGCTGACATCCCTATTTGTAAAAGTAAATGCCTTGTAAACTGTGAAGATAACTTATATTGCTGCCTTGCAAATATGGCCAAGTGAGGGCATTCTGTACACTGTTTATGTACAAGGGATAGAGATTCGCTATTTCATGCTTTGTTGATTGGCCTACTGGTTTTATACATGTCAACAAAGAGTTGGTCAAAATATTTTTCTTATTACTACACTGAGATTGTTTAGGTGGTGGTAATAAAGAAAGACCTTTAAACTATACCAGTCAATTTAAAGCTCAGGAAGTGAGTTCACTGTTGATTAGAACAGTGTTAGAGAGGGGCAAGTTGGATAGCTGGATGGCTGGGAACCTACTTTGTGCCACGGTTCGAGTCTCCTATGGGCTGCCAGCACAGGGTATTAGAAGTAAAAACAAAGAGACCCTATATTTATTACTGTATCTGCAGCCTTACTGAATTACAGTAACAAAAAGCAAGGGTTCAATTGGCCTTTAAGTAGGTACACTGTGAGGAAAATATCAATTTCTTCAGAGCCAAAAAATGTATGAATTGGCAAGAACTTGCAAACATCCTTGTAATGTATATATGTGGTTCACCCAGAAGTGAATTAATTTTTCTCTATAAACTGGAGTTTCACAAAATACAAATGATAAATGCTGGTTATGGAAGTAAGGCTGGCCATACATTATACACATTTCTTGTACAATTTTTCTTTAGATTTACCAAAACCATATAATATGAGGTCAAACCTAAACACTTTCGATTTGTATGCAATCAGGCAGGTCCTTGCACTACAACGTTGAGTTGAAGGTAAATCTAAAGGAAATTGATTAAGAAAATTGTATAAAGCATGGACAGCTTTAATATGAAGCACAGGGAAAGATAACAGTTTATTTTTTATAACAGCTGTCCTTAAAGCGGAGCTCCGCCGAAAAAAACAATATTAAGAGCCAGCAGGTACAAATACTGCAGCTGCTGACTTTTAATATTAGGACACTTGCCTGTCCTGGAGTCCCTCGGTGAGGGAACCAGGAAGTGAAGCCTTGTGGCTTTACTGCCCGGTTCCCTACGGCGCATACAGTGAGCACCTATGGCCGCCGGCTGTATCACGGTAGCGCGCCCGCAAGATCTCATCACCATGCGAGCTCGCTCGCATGAAGGTGATGAGTTCTTGCGGCGGGGGAGCCGAGACAGCCGCCGAGGGACCCCAGAAGACCAGGTTCGGGGCCACTCTGTGCAAAACAAGCTGCACAGTGGAGGTAAGTATAACATGTTTGTTATTTAAAAAAAAAATATTTTTTACCTTTACATACCCTTAAAGGCAAAACTTTTGTTATTTAGTTTTGGATAGAGAGGAGAGGGATTGGAACTGTCAGTTTTTATTGCTGTCTATGTCCCCATTAGAGAAATTCCCTCTTCTGTCATCCTGTTTACCATCATTATTGAAAGTGAAAGTAAAAGAAAATACCAAATTTTGGGTTGTCCCCAGAAAAATAATAGCGGGAAATCTTCCAAAGGGGACAGTAGTTCAGGTGACCTGGGGGTCCCAAAGGAATTCCCTTAATTTGCAGGGATTTCCTCTCACTTCCTGTTTAGCTATGGGGCAGGAAGTGACGGTAAATCTCTGAAATGGAACACAGACGGCGAAGAAAAATCTGACAGGTTATAATCCTCCCTTACTCTATCCAAAATGAAAAAAAAAAAAGTTTTGCTTATAGTTCTACTTTAATTCAAAGTATTCTAATATAGTATGTAAGGTGGGTGAGCTGTGTAAATAACATCCACCTCTTCTTCCATTCCATTGGTCTGTAGTCCTGTGCTGAAAATGTATAGCTGATAAATTGAGCTGTTTCCTTTCACCCTGACATTTAGTACTAGAGGATGACAAGACTTGGTTGTGTTCAAGGTGGGCTTTGTAAAATAAAGGGTACAAATGTCTAAAATACTGTCATACAACAGACTTGCCTTTTGCTCATACAGTCACACATCTTTAGAGGAAATGCTATTTAACAATATGCCTATTTACCGGTCACTTATTGTAAACAGTTGATTAAATATTAAATGTTTCAGGTAAGACTAAGGCCCCTTTCACACCAGCGGACTGTATGTCCGCTTTTTCATCCGTCCGTTTACGGATGAAAAAGGGACATACATTGGTCCCTATGAGATCGCGGGTGTCAGCGGATGAACATCCGCTGACACCCGATCTCATCCGTGTCCGCAATCCTCTGATTCTGCAGACGGAGGAAAATCCTATTTTTCTATCCATCTGCAGAGCGGATCGGATGAACACGGACAGACGGTCCGTGTTCATCCGATCCCCCCATAGGGGAGAGCGGAGATCTGACAGGGCGGTCCCTGCACAGTGTGTGGGGACCGTCCTGTCATCCGCCGGCTCAGCGGGGATCAGCGGAGTGATCCCCGCTGAGCAAGCGGAGGTTCATGGGGCGGATCTTCACGGATCCGTCCCGTGTGAAAGGGGCCTTATGGGTAATGTTTGGGGGAAACTAATTAATGGATTCCATAGAAGTGGGTGCTGCTCCAAACTCCACTAATCTCTCTCTGGCCAAAGGCAAGGTTGGTGCCAGCCCAAAGAGTCCATCTCTGCTCGATGCACCACTACAACCATCTGAAAAAAGGCCACACACTGATCATGTAAGAAAAAATGTATTCAGCCAAACTGAATGGATTGGAATTTTCCACGTGAAGCCACTCCTGATGTATTTCTGATGCTAATTGTAGAGATGTTCTCCACAATTAAGTCCAATGGAGGTGAAATGCATTAGAGAGGAGTGGTTTCAGGAAGGGACCTCCAATAAACCAGTTTGACAAAAAAAAAGTTTTTTCTTTTCTTGTATGGAGTAATACGATCAGTGTGTGGCCTTCTTTTAGAAGTCTGTAACCAACAAACTTTGTTTTATCTTTATTCCTAAAATGTCTATTATAACTGGATGGTAGGAAATTAAAGCAAAACCTGCGTTGAGAGGGAAAAACACAGGACATAGCACTTTCTTTTTATCTTTCTGCTCTAGTAACGTCTAAAATTTTCTAACAGCCCATAATCACAGATAGAGAACTATATTTGAACAGATGGAGCTTGCCTCCCAGAGCACTTTGAGCTCAGGTAAGATGGCCAAACTACTCTACAGTCAGCACAACACAGTGTTGTGCAGTGCTGAATAGGGTTACAGTGCAATTCAGGGATGTGTCATTGCACAGGTTGTATCTGTCGTATCACATTGCAGTACTGATGTTTGTACACTAGGTGAACTGGGGGCTACCCTGCTGCAGAAATCCATTAATATTTAACAGTACCACCTCTCTTTATGTTCATTTCTGCACTAATTTGAATAAGCAATGATTCCATATACTACTAGAGTGGATTAACAACCAGAAGGACATTCCATTAACAAGATTGCAATATTTTTTGCTGTAAAGAGAAATTATGATAGTAGCTGCTACTACTACAACTCCTGATGAGAACAGTTGTACCAAACTAGTTTGTCATAGGTTAATTTGAATTAATATTGTTTTTTTTCCTTGTATTTTTCCAAAGTTTTAACTAACTTATGTTTTGCTTGGGCTAGATCGACCAACTGACAATAGTTTGTATATGCAGTACTTGCAGAGGCCTTGGATTCCGTAGCGATCTTGGAAACTGTAATAATGTCAACCATGGTCTCTAGTATGATTTTTTCAGATATACCAGTAATACATTATGTGTCCTGTGCTCATTATTGGTTACTAGTTCATTAAACATGTATAGTACCTATGGAGTCACATATATATATGTTGAAAATCATTGTGCTGATCCCAACTGGCACTGGAAGCAGCAGCAAAACAACTGAATGTCGCATTATCCGATGGCTGGTCATGAAGGGAGGAACTGCCAGCTGATATACTATATGGATTACTCTTGTAGGTAACATGCTGATGATCCTATTGGGTGCATAATATATGACAACAGAGGACTGAGGTATGTAACACAGTTGCTGGGTTCTCACTCTCTTGTAAGGATTCCACACTCTGGTACAAACTCTTATTGGATAGGGTCCTGCTGTGTGGAGCATGCTCAGCTCTACACCCCGCTTCGACATCTTGGAAGAATTGGGCCATCCAGGTCGGCCAGCCTTCTCTTTCTCACTGGGGAAACAAACAAATATAGTTAGAACACAACAAAGATCTAATAATTAATATACAAGCTAAATCAACCCTACAATTACTGACAAAGATATGATTTTTGAATAAGAAATAGACCAAAATTTAGTAAACCACTGAACCCAAAAAACTGTAATCAGTCATTGTTCGGTCTGCTCTTGGTTGCTATGGTTTACAGCAATTTAGATATAGACAGTTCTCTCCGGAATGCTAATAAAATAAGCCTAATTAGCACAGGTCTGCATGGGGACAGTCATTTCTCTAATTCACATGGTGCAAACCTATCATCTTCATGGTCATAAATTACTTATATAATTTCCAGGTTAACCCATAAAAGATTTCCACCTCCTATTTATCCTCACCTACGTTTTATAAACCTGATACTTCACTTTGATGTTAGGGTCCGGAAATCCCCTAAAATCTGTCTTTTGTTGCCATGCTAACTTCCTTCTTGCAATCTTGTTTTATCATTTACCAAAGCCGGCTATGGATGGAACGATTTTCAACCATGGCTTGCAGGAAAGAAAATTGCACGCCCCCCCCCATGGAGCCATTGTGTTCTCCCGACGGGGTGAGCCGTCCCCACTGGGAGATCACAGCCTCTAGCAATAATCGCATGTAAAACCAGATAAGGCTGATTGTACCCAAGTTGATTGATCGATCAACTTGGGTACATTCAGCCTGCCCATACATGGTTTGAATCCAAACTGTCTATGGCTGGCTTAAGGATGTGTTAATTAGGTGCTCAAATATGCCCAAAACCTCAAACCACACAAAGCTCTACTATGGAAATACTATGTTCATTTCTGAAGTTGGTGTTTTGATCTTTACTTCCTCTTATCTACCATACCCCACTATTCGTCCATAATTATGACAGGTAGCCAAAAGGGAGCCATGCCATCACGTCCAAAATTAAGCTATTTCTGTCATAGAGAGCCATGCATTTTAGGATTTCTAGGCTGCTTAATTTTTCTTTATAATCTTTTAGTTATGTGAGACTGGGCATCAAAGAGCAGATTCTCCCCCTAGAACAGTGGCCATAAAGCCACCTGCCCATCCCTGAAACCCCCAGGACCTGCTGTAGTTTACCTTTTGACTTTGGCTGACAGGGCTTGCTAAGTTTTGAGCTTTTGTAGTTATGAGAAGCAAAGAATTTTCTCTATCGTACATAAATATTTCAACAAGTTGGAAAGATTAGCACTTTTGGTAGTCATGGTAGCCCTGAATGGCCTATTCATTACCTAAGCTTTCCACGGGGCCATTGAATTGAGTATATTCAATAGTGGGAAGGGATCAGGATGTTTCTGGTTCCCCTTGACCTAAAGCTAATGCTAATATTCAGTACTGCTGACTACTTACTGTATAATTTTTCTGCAGCGAACATGGAGTTCAGTAGGGAAAGTACTACTACCCCTATTAGGTAAAAAAGCTTGCATTGAATACAGTGGGAATATGCCTGGAACCCCAACTAGGAGATATAAGCAGCTGTGGACATATCATTTTTATGATCATTGGAGGCCTCTCTATAACACTAACAGTGGGCCCATTAATGAGTGGCCTTTAAGTATATAATTCTTGTTGTTTGTAGTTTTAAGAGAAGATTATTTTTGTCCTATGATATAATTTGGTAAGCATGAGACTCAGCTAAAAATCGACTCTAATTATTCAAAGCGCTCTTCCTGTCTGTTATGTTCCATGTTTCAAACCAAAACTAAAACAATATTATCTTCACTTAAAATGTTTTATATATATATATATATATATATATATATATATATATATATATATATATTGCAATGTAAAAGATTAAAAAATGCAAAAAAAAGTGGCAGAAAAAGCACGAAAACAGAATGTCTGAAAAAAGAAAAAGGATTTTGATGAAATACAGAAAGAATAAAGCATAGGCTGTGGACAGCCAGAAGGTGGCAGAAGTGAGCAATGCTTGTGGCATAGACAAGGCTTTGCTAAGAGAAATAAATAGAGATTTTTTTTTTCTGTACTTATATATCTTCCAAGTCCAGAGTTGAAAAGTTATGCCATGGGACATCAGACCTACGTATACGAGCTGCAAACAAGAAGCAGATAACATGTTTCTATGGGTACAAGTAAGGAAGAATAATATGTTTTAAAGAAGTTGCAAATCTTTTTTAATACCCACTAAATTGGTAATATCAATAAATTCACTATCACTTATTAGCAGAGGCTCTAAAATAGGCCCATTTTATTTATTTTTTTATTTGAGAGGGAAAGCATAACAAAAAATATGCCCAGTGCCCCCTATGATTATAAACTTTTGTACCCAACTCTGCCCAGATCAGGTTATAATATACCATGTACAGTGGCTTGAAAAAGTATTCATACCCCTTTAGGCTTCATGTACACTGCTGCTGGTAAACGGATGTTTAGGAGCAGTTGGACATTTTTTTCAGCTGCCCCTGAACTCTCCTCTATGTTATCTTATCAGTACATGTACACAGGGTCAATTATAGTTGTTTCTAGGCAGTTGAGTTTAGAAGCATTTTTTGGAATGCAAAAAAATGCGTTCAGGAAGGATAATTAGAGGCATTTGAAACGCCAAACACCTGTAACAGCTTGTAAACGTGTGTAAACGGGGTAATTTTAGACTCGACTAAAAACGCTTCTAAACGCAAACGCGTCTAAGCACGTCAAGTTAAATCGTTCAGAGAGGTTGTAAAATGTCCCGTGTACATTAAGCCTTAAAGTGGAGTTCCACCCTAAAAAAAGAAATTTCACCAAAATTCTACAAAAAAAATTGAAAAAAATATTTTTTTTTACTTACCAGAAATTCCGGTTGCTATGCGGATCTTCCTAATCTGCCTCTTCTTAGTCCGCGGCTGGTCTTCATCCTCGCGTTGTCTCCTGGGGAATGGTGTGCGTTGCCTTCTGTGTATCCCAGAGAGCAGCCGCCCCATTCATACAGCGCCGCGAGACTCACGCATGCGCAGTAGGAAACGGGCAGTGAAGCTGCAAGGCTCCACTGCCTGTTTCCCTTAGTGAGCATGGTGGCGCCGGTACCTGCAATGATTGAGGGATCGGCCTCGGGGGGCCGACATCGTGTCCTTATTAAAAGTCAGCAGCCACAGTGTTTGTAGCTGCTGGCTTTTAAAAAAAAAATAAAAAATCGCGGGTGGAACCCCGCTTAACATTTTGCACATTTTGTCATGTTACAACCAAAAACGTCAATTTATTTTATTGGGATTTTATGTGATAACTTAATGGGGGTAGGCAACTTTTGGCGCTCCAGCTGTTGTGGAACTACATTTCCCATGAGGCATTGCAAGCTTGGCAGTTACAAAAACTCCCAGAGGCATGATGGGGTTGGCAGTTACAATTGTAGTTCTGCAATAGCTGGAGTGCCACAGGTTGCCTACCCCTATGATAGACCAACACAAAAGTACCACATATTTGTGAAGTGGAAGGAAAATGATAAATGGTTCTCCAAATTTTTTACAAATAAATATGTGCAAAGTGTGGGGGGCATTTGTATTCAGCCCCCCTGAGTCAATACTTTGTAGAACCACCTTTCTCTGCAATTACAGCTGCAAGTCTTTTTGGGGATATCTCTACCAGCTTTGCACATCTAGAGAGTGCCCATTGCAAAATAGCTCAAGCTCTGTCAGATTGGATGGAGAGCATCTGTGAACAGCAATTTTCAGGTCTTACCACAGATTCTCAATTGGATTTGGGTCAGGATTTTGACTGGGCCATTCTAACACATGAATATGCTTTGATCTAAGCCACTCCATTGTAGCTCTGGCTGTATGTTTAGGGTCGTTGTCCTGCTGGAAGGTGAACCTCCGCCCCAGTCTTAGGTCTTCTGCAAACAGGTTTTCTTCTAAAACCTCGTACACACGATCGGATTTCTATCGGACAATGCGTAGGACTTTTGTCCAAAGGGCGTTGGCTGTGAACTTGTATTGCATACAAACGGCAAATAATTGTTGGCCAACAAACACAAAACTTTGTGTTTTTTTAGCTCTTTAGTGCCGCCCTTTGGGCAACTTCTGCTAATGTTGTTTTATGGTTAGCATTGCTTCTGAGCATGAGTGTTTGTACTTTTGGATTTTTTTTCCGACGGACTTGTGTACACACGATCGGATAATCCGACAACACACATTTGTTGTCGGAAAATTTTAAAGCATGCTATCCAACATTTGTTGGTGGAAAATCCGACAACAATTGTCTGATGGAGCGTACAAACGGTTGGATTTTCTGAGAACAGCCTGTCATCACACATTTCCCCTCGGAAAATCCGATCGTGTGTACGGGCCTTTAGATTGCCCTGCATTTGGCTCCATCCATCTTCTGACCAACTCTGATCAGCTTCCCTGTCCCTGCTAAAGAAAAGCTTCCCCACAACATGATGCTGCCACCACCATGTTTCACGGTGGGGATGGTGTGTTCAGGGTGTTGGATTTCCGCACGACATAGCGTTTTGCTTTTAGGCCATAAAGTTCAATTTTGGTCTCATCTGACCAGAGCACCACATGTTTGCTGTGTCCCCCACATGGCTTCTTGCAAACTGCAAATGGGACTTCTCATGGCTTTCTTTTAACAATGGCTTTTCTCTTGCCACTCTTCCATAAAAGCAGGGCCGATCCGATACGGGGTGCAGAGGGTGCAGTGCACTGAGGCGCCAGAGGGGAGGGGGCGCCAAAGTTTCAGGAGCATCGTTGGTCCCGAGTGTGTTGCCAACTAGTCTGGCGCCGGTGTTTTGTCCTAGACGAGTCACGAGCGCATGTCAGCGAGGGC
>CM055116.1:652054160-652251660 GCA_029206835.1 Rana muscosa
GTTAGCTGAGGCATTCGATCCAGAGTCCTCTGGGTCACTAAGGACGACATGATCCCACCTCCTCCCAGCCACGTACAAGTCCACGGGTTTGCTGGGACTGTAAATCATCCCTAAAAGACTGCTGCTGTTGATGCTGAGTGCCATGCTCCACCTCCATGCTGACACAATCCTCCTCCTCCTCGTCCTCTTCCTGTGTGATGGGTGGGACAGAAGGAACACTGTCTGGGTAAAGGGGGCCTTGAGAGGCAAGGAAGTCCTCCTCTTCCTGCCTCTGTTCTGCCTCAAGTGCCCTGTCCATTATTCCACGCAACATATGCTCCAACAGGTGGACAAGAGGTACAGTGTCACTGATGCATGCACTGTCACTGCTCACCATCCTCGTGGCCTCCTCAAATGGTGACAGGACAGTGCATGCATCCCTGATCATGCCCCACTGGCGTGGTGAAAAAAACCCGAGCTCCCCTGACCCTGTCCTGGTACCGTAGTCGCACAGGTACTCATTGATGGTCCTCTGCTGCATGTGCAGCCGCTGCAGCATGGCCAACATTGAGTTCCACCTGGTGGGCATGTCACATATAAGGCGGTTCTTGGGCAGGTTCAACTCCTTTTGCAGCTCAGCCAGCCAAGCACTGGCATTATATGATCTGCGGAAATGCACACAGACTTTCCTGGCCTGCCTCAGGACATCCTGTAAGCCCGGGTACCTGCCCAAAAACCGCTGCACCACCAGTTTAAGGACGTGAGCCACACAGGGCACATGGGTCAGTTGTCCCTGTCGGAGGGCGGAGGGGTGCCATTGTCGCAGACCACCATTCCTGGCTTAAGCTGGCGTGGCGTCACCAACCTCTAGGCCTGCCCCTGCAGAGCAGACAGAACCTCTGCCCCAGTGTGGCTCCTGTCCCCCAAACACACCAGCGCAAGCACGGCATGGCATCTTTTTGCCTGCGTACTTGCGTAGCCCCTTGAACGCCTATGGAGCACCGCTGGTTCCGAGGACAAAGCACAGGAAGAGGCCATGGAGGAAGAAGAAGAGGAGGGGGTGGAGGAGAGAGGTGTGTCACAGCCAGTAGTAGCATTTTGGAGGCATGGCGGCGGAACAACCTCCAACACTACTGCACCTTGTCCTGCATCCTTCCCAGCTGCCAAAAGAGTGACCCAATGGGCCGTGAAAGAAAGGTAACGTCCCTGTCCATGCCTGCTGGACCATGAGTCAGCGGTAATATGCACCTTACCGCTGACTGCCCTGTCCAGCGAGGCATGGACATTGCCTTCCACATGCCGGTAGAGAGCCGGAATCGCCTTCCGTGAGAAAAAGTGGCGTTTGGGAACCTGCCACTGAGGAACCGCACATTGCATAAACTCACAGATGGGGGCCGAGTCTACCAACTGAAAAGGCAGCAGTTGAATTGCTAGCAATTTAGCCAAGCTAGCATTCAACCGCTGGGCATGTGGATGGCTGGGAGTGAACTTCTTTTGACGGTCCAGCAGCTGGGGCAGGGAAATTTGCCTGCTACAATCGGACGTCGGTGTACTGCTAGCAGAGTGCCCGCAAGTACTTGGCTGTGACACACCTAATTCTACACCTTCATTCCTCTCAGTGCAGGTTTCAAAGAGGACTGAAGGTATAGTGGGGTTAGAGATCCCAGCTGATGAGGAGCAAGGAGAGGTCCACTTTGTTCTTTGGTGTGGGTCTTTAAGGTACGCTTGCCAACGAGCTGCATGACAGGTCAACATATGTCTAGTCAAGCAAGTGGTGCCCAAGCGGCTGATGTTTTGGCCACGCGAGATACGCTTGAGACATATGTTGCAAATAGCAGTGGTGCCATCTGATGCACTCGACTCAAAAAAGGCCCACACCAAAGAACTTTTGGAATAACGGGCAGAGGCAGCGCCCTGCACAGGCGTAGCTCTGTGGTGTGATTCAGTCGGTGTGCTGCCCTTACGCTGGCCCCCGGAGGGCATTCTGCCTCATTGGAGATGTGCCTCCTCCTCATCCTCCTCCTCTCTCCTATTAGGCACCCACGTGGAGTCAGTGACCTCATCATCCCCTCCCTCCTCATCATGGAGCCAATCTGGCAGTATGCTGCAGCTGCTGGAACATGACTGCCAGATTGCTGTCCTTCTTGAGCATCCCCTCTCTCTGCGCTCACGCTACTGCCTTCCTCTAGCTGGGTATCATCATCAGACCCTTCGAAACGCTGTGCATCCTCCTGGAGCATGTACCCAACACTGTGGTCAAACAGTTTGGGGGACTCCTCAGGAGGACATGGTGGGTCTAGGGAAGGAGTGACTGATGATGACATTGATACGAGGGAAGAGGACACTTTGGCAGCTGCGTTGCCAGTACCCTGAGCCTGGGTAAGAGAGGATGAGGAGGATGAGGAGGGCTTGGTCATCCACTCTACCAAGTCTTCGGCATGATGCGGCTCAACACGTCCAGCTTCCGAAAATAAGGACAAGCGTGTCCCATGGCCACATGCTGATGACAATGCACCGCGTCCACGACCAGCACTGTTGTCTCTAGACACAGAGCCTGCTTGCCCTCTTTTATTGGCTCGTGACTGTCTGCCTCTCTTTGTTGGCCTTCCAGACATAGTAATGGCCTGCAGGGAGATGGGAAAGCCAGCAATTGGGTAGTGTATATTGTGCTGGAGGCACACAACACCCACTAACTCCAGCAGATGCCTTTATTAGAGAACAACAATGACGGGTATATACAGGTGTATACTGTGCCACTAACTCCTGCAGATGCCTGTATTAGAGAACAGCAATGACGGGTATATACAGGTGTACACTGTGCCACTAACTCCTGCAGATGCCTGTATTAGAGAACAGTAATGACGGGTATATACAGGTGTACACTGTGCCACTAACTCCTGCAGATGCCTGTATTAGAGAACAGCAATGTCGGGTATATACAGGTGTACACTGTGCCACTAACTTCTGCAGATGCCTGTATTAGAGAACAGCAATGACAGGTATATACAGGTGTACACTGTGCCACTAACTCTTGCAGATGCCTGTATTAGAGAACAGCAAAGACGGGTATATACAGGTGTACACTGTGCCACTAATTCCTGCAGATGCCTGTATTAGAGAACAGCAATGACGGGTATATACAGGTGTACACTGTGCCACTAACTCCTGCAGATGCCTGTATTAGAGAACAGCAATGACGGGTATATACAGGTGTACACTGTGCCACTAACTCCTGCAGATGCCTGTATTAGAGAACAGCAATGCCGGGTATATACAGGTGTACACTGTGCCACTAACTCCTGCAGATGCCTGTATTACAGAACAGCAATGACGGGTATATACAGGTGTACACTGTGCCACTAACTCCTGCAGATGCCTGTATTCGAGAACAGCAATGAAGGTTATATACAGGTGTATACTGTGCCACTAACTCCTGCAAATGCCTGTATTAGAGGACAGCAATGACGGGTATATACAGGTGTACACTGTGCCACTAACTCCTGCAGATGCCTGTATTAGAGAACAGCAATGCCGGGTATATACAGGTGTACACTGTGCCACTAACTCCTGCAGATGCCTGTATTAGAGAACAGCAATGACGGGTATATACAGGTGTACACTGTGCCACCAACTCCTGCAGATGCCTGTATTAGAGAACAGCAATGACGGGTATATACAGGTGTACACTGTGCCACCAACTCCTGCAGATGCCTGTATTAGAGAACAGCAATGACGGGTATATACAGGTGTACACTGTGCCACTAACTCCTGCAGATGCCTGTATTAGAGAACAGCAATGACGGGTATATACAGGTGTACACTGTGCCACTAACTCCTGCAGATGCCTGTATTAGAGAACAGCAATGACGGGTATATACAGGTGTATACTGTGCCACTAATTCCTGCAGATGCCTGTATAAGAGAACAGCAATGACGGGTATATACAGGTGTATACTGTGCCACTAACTCCTGCAGATGCCTGTATTAGAGAACAGCAATGATGGGTATATACAGATGTACACTGTGCCACTAACTCCTGCAGATGCCTGTATTAGAGAACAGCAATGACGGGTAAATACAGGTGTATACTGTGCCACTAACTCCTGCAGATGCCTGTATTAGAGAACAGCAATGACAGGTATATACAGGTGTATACTGTGCTGGGGCACACAACACCCACTAACTGCTGCAGATGCCTGAGAAAAGAACACACTGTCCCTGCCTGCCTATCTAGCTTAGAGAACAGCAATAAAGTGTAGATCCAGGTGTATACTGTGCTGGAGGCACACAACACCCACTAACTCCTGCAGATGCCTGAGAAAATAATAGAACATAGAACACACTGTCCGTGCCTATGTATCTCTTTCCCTGCATGCCGGATACACTACACAAGGCCGCCGCGCTGGCGGCCTTTTATAGTGTGGGGCGTGTACTAAACCCCCCTGAGCTATGATTGGCCACCGGCATCTTGCCTGTGGCCAATTATGGCTCTCCTCGCTGCCGGCGCTGTGATTGGCCAAGCATGCGGGGTCACAGGGCATGCTTGGCCAATCACAGCGCCGGGATTGCACTGCGATGGCGCAGTGTATTGTGGGCCGTTCACGTCACTCGAATTTGGCGCGAACGGCCCATAACATTCGATCTTCTGCGAACGATCGAACAGCCGATGTTTGAGTCGAACGTATGTTCGACTCGAACACGAAGCTCATCCCTAATCACTGTAATCTCTCGTCGGATTGGCACAGTGCGCTGTCAATCACAATGCAGGCGGCAGATTACAGTGATCGGCGTTCTCACATTCAATACTTGTCACAGCCAGAGATCCATGTTGTGTCATCCGGTCATCTGATAACGATCAGGCTATGCACAAAGATAGCGGGCGGGTGGCGTGGGGGGGGGGTTCTGTTATGGAGACTGGCAGGGAGCAGAGGAGGAGGTGGGAGAAGAGAGGAGAAGGAGGACACCACCTCCATGGATGGCACAGACCGGGGGCTGTGAGACCCCTCCGCCCACTACAGGAAATAGAACTCCCTGCTCGCTGTGGATTGAACTAGAAGTGGGAGTGTCAGACCACTGGCTAAGCTTAGGAGAGGGATAGAAGCCAGCAGTCTTACAAACAGGATGTCAGCAGGCAAAAACGTTTTTTCAGCAAGTTCAGCAGACTATTGTAGAGGAACTTCAGAGCTCAGAAAAACATGGATGGCAAAGTTGGTGAAGGTAGGAGATCAGCAACAAGGACATGGAAAAAAGTTTTTGCCTGGAGTTATGCTTTAACAAATGATTAAATGTATTTTTTTAATGCAAGCAGTGCAACTACTCAACTATGACTTGGTATTGCCAGATCCAGGGGTGTGGGCGTCACGTGGAGTCAAGTGGGCAGACATTGTAAAGGGGGAAGACCTACTTACCTTTGACCAGTTGAAAGCTAAGCATTAGCTCCAGCTACGGCATGCTTACTACTCGCAATTACATACCTTCACTGTAGAGACTCAGCTTTCGGTCTTGGAAAGTCTGTTACATGATGACTCTATGTCAAAAATGTCATCTTTGGCTTACAAGGAAATGTTTAGGACTCCACCTCCCATGGTGCTCTAGTGCAGAGAGAGATGGCGAACAGAGGTTCCAGATATTGAGGGGAGGACTGGGATGACATGTGGGAGCACCCATTTAAGCATTTAGTTTCAGCCAGGGACAGATTGATTCACTTCAAATTTCTGCACAGAATCGATTTTACCCCTTCCCAGTTGGCGGGGATTTACTCTACTTGTTCCGCTGGGTGCTGGTGATGTGCATATTCCCCTGCCAATTTTGACCATGTTTTTTGGAAATGCCAGCTGATTCACATGTTCTGGTCAGCAGCTACAGATTGTATAGCAGAAGTCCTTATTGCACCCATCCCTATATCAGTCTCAGGCCGCGTACACACGACCGGTTTTCTCTGCAAAAAACGACAAGAAAACTGCCGGGAGAGCTTTCTTGCCGAGAAAACCGTCTGTGTGTACGTGGGTTTCAGTTTTCTCGTCAAGAAAACTGCCCAGATTCCCTGACGAGAAAAAAGATGACCTGCGGCCTTTTTTCTTGTCGAGAATCTCGTAGGCCTGTTTCTTGACGAGAAACCCAAGCGTGTGTACACTTACCTGTCGCCGTGGAAACCCGCGCATGCTCAAAATGACTTTGACGCATGCGTGGTAGCCTCCTAGGCATAGGGTGTAGCAAGATGGGGGCGACGGAATCGAATGTGACGAGCGCACGCTCGTCGTAGTCGATGACGTCACCGCGCTCGTGCCATTCAAAAGAACGGCGGTTCTTTTGAATCGTACGTGTGTACACTCGGCGTGGGACAAGTTTCTTGTCAAGATTCTCGTCAGGAAAAACGTTTTTACATGTTTTTACTTGACGAGAATCTCGGCCGTGTGTACAGGGCTTCAGTGTGTCTTCTTGGATTGATGGAGGCAGTGGTTCTATCCAACGCCCAAAAAAACCTTACCTAATATTTTACTGTTTTATGCATGCAAGGCCATTCTTCTACACTGGAAGAAGCCTACTGCCCCGACTGTGTCTTTCTGGAAAGGCCTAGTCAACTCCATGATCCCATTTTTTAAAGCCATATATCTATCCAGGGGATGTGAAAAAGAAATTTAACAAGGTTTGGCAGGCATGGCTGGATTCCTCCTTCACTGTGGGATGATGCTTCAGTGAATGTCGTAGAACCAGTGAGATTGGGCAATGGGCCATGGTTAGTCAGTTAGGTCAAGTGTGCCTCAAGAGCCCTCTCCTTTTGGATATTTGGGATGTAGTCTACAGTCAAATCAAATCATATTTGGGGGTTATATGCAATTTTCTATTCTGGTACGTGATTACGTCACACGCCAAAGCTCCAACCTACACGTTTTGTCATTATAAGATATTGTTTAAAGCAGGCTTCAGACCAAAATACAAAGTTCCCTAATAAATAGTGGCCAATCCCCTGATCTAAAAACCATGCATTGCATTTATAATAAAAACACAGAAAAATTATAACAAACACGGATAAAAAAACAAGTGGAGAAACATTTGTGGTGATGTCACTGATTATCCCAAAACCCATGAGAAGATGCTCCAGAACTGGGCAGGAGTGTCTTCACACTTTCTGGATCTTACAAGAAGAATCATAATGAAAGTCTTTTCTAGGCACTGCAGGCAGAAGCTGAGTGTAAAGTAAGTATATTTTTAATCTCTACAGGATTATTTTTACAGGTATAATGCAACATTTTTTTAAGGGGGTGCATCACCCTTTATTTAAGTGAAACTAATGCCTTATGGGAAAAAAAAGAAAACTGCTGGCAGGTTGATTTTTATTTGCTGACGTGGCAATTCCTCTTCTGCAACAAAAGCTCCTCTACAACCTGCCAGCAATATGTGTTCCAAATTTACATCAAGCCGCACATATGCAGCTCAGTGTGCATTATTGGCATGCTTTGGGAGAGAGGATGAATTAACTCCCGTGCACATGCACCTGAGTTACGCTGAGCCCAGAAAAAGGCCAGGGTCAGCAGCAGTGATGGAGCTACAAGGGAGATCACGGATAGCATTGGGGTAGGGGTATTTGGTAAATCTGCCACAATTTACAAAATATGCTATGCATACTTGCACAATATAGCAAAAGCTCTGGTGACCCGCAGTGAACTTTAATTCTATCTTATGCAGAACATCCATTTAGGTGCGGGGTCCGCTTTAAGCAAATTTTCATGGCATGTAGTATAATATAGTTCACATACCGTAGATACACGAGTATAAGCCAAGTTTTTCAGCCCTTTTTTTAGGGCTGAAAATACCCCTCTCGGCTTATACTCGAGTCAGTGTACCTTGGGCGTCCATTTTTTAAAATTTGCAGCTTCCTTCTGATTCCGTGCGGTTCTGTGATAGGCGATTGACACTGTGTTCAGTGTTCCGCCTATCACAGCCACCTTCTCATCCTCGGACTTTCCCAGCAGACACTGTGTTTAGTGATCCGCCAATCACAGACCTTCTCTTGTTCGAGGATGAAAGAACGTCCGTGATTGGCAGATCACTAAACACAGTGTCTGCTGGGAAAGTCTGAGGATGAGAAGATGGCCTTGATAGGCGGAACACTGAACACAGTGACCGCATGGGACCAGGAGGAAGCCGCAAATTTTAAAAAATGGACGCCCGCAGCACAGCCTGTCAAGAATTTCAGGTACACTGCGATGGGCACAGTGAGGATATGGGCACAGTGAGGATATGGGCACAGTGAGAATATGGGCACAGTGAGAATATGGGCACAGTGATGATATGGGCACAGTGAGGATATGGGCACAGTGAGGATATGGGCACAGTGATGATGGGCACACTGAGGAGATGGGCAGTGAGGAGATGGGCGCAGTGAGGAGATGGGCACAGTGAGGAGATGGGAACAGTGAGGAGATGGGCACAGTGTGGATATGGGCACAGTGTGGATATGGGCACAGTGAGGAGATGGGAACAGTGAGGAGATGGGCACAGTGTGGATATGGGCACAGTGAGGTAATGGGCACAGTGAGGTTGGGCACAGTGAGGCATGCAAATGGGCACAGTGAAGCTGCAAATGGGCATTGTTGACCCTATTTTCCACTTACAGTAGCTGCTGCATTCTTACCCTAGGCTTATACTCGAGTCAATAAGTTTTCCCAGTTTTTTGTGGTAAAATTAGGTGCCTCGGCTTATACTCGGGTCAGCTTATACTCGAGTATATACGGTACATTGTTTACATTGTTAATTTTATTGTCTGTAAAATAAACATATACAAATGCTTGTTTGTTTTAAAAGCTTGGAAGATTATGGCATAGAAACTAGTGAAAGTCTATTTCTACAGTTTTAGTCGCCCACTGAGCATTTAAAAAAAAGAGAATGTAATTGTAAAACTAGATGCCTGCTGCATTGTAAATATGATTTTATTTGAAGACAAGAAGCTAAGATTTCTATATGCAAGAAGCTGTGAAGAAAAAGCAACCTAACAATTATCACTGCAGTTCCTAAAAAGTGGTTTTATAAATCAATTTCAATCCCTGCATTCAGTTCATCACACAGTTAACATACTGTGTAGAATATTCTGAAAAAATAACCTTGGCACACAATACATGCCAACAGGAACCATTAGTGTGATATCATGCTCATGTATTTCAGTTGCCGTGCACCTAAGATATTGACTAAGTGCTAAATGTGTAACTGAAATTTATAATTGTATTTACTGTAAATATCAAATTGCCCCATTTATATTTCATATGACTTAGTTGTAATAAATGAAAGTATACTGTGGCAGAGCGAGGCTCTGTCCCAGTGAAAAAAGGGTTAAAGTGGACACAGAGTCTGCATATCGGCTGAGTGCAGAGCTACAGAGCGTAATTTAAAAAAAACAGAGAAAACTGCTCTGGCAGTTTTCTCAGATTTTGCTATTTCTACATGGGTCTTCTATGGCTTGGAGATCCTTCAGAGTCTTGGGTGGGATGGGATCTCCAACCCTGTGTCCGGGTCTTGTGGACAGCCAGCATGGTGTGTGCCAGTGTTGCCAACCGTACGTAGATTTACGTACGGTACGTTAATTTAACCCCTTTTTTGGGGTGTACGTTAATGTCCGCTATGGGCACCGGCGCCCATAAAAAAGATGGCCACGAGCCGGCCATTCAACTGCGCATGCGCCGTTCCGAAGCCGGCCGAGCGCAGGAAAACGTATTCACGCTCGGCCGGGCGGCGCACGCGCAGTAATGTGATGGCGCCGCTGGCGCCATTTTTGAATACACCGGCGTGACCACAGCGACTGGTGCGAGCCGCGCGACTCAAGTCCTCAGTCCTGCAGTAGCACTCATCATCATAGGTGCCGGTGGAGGAGCGAGCGGAGCACTGACAGGGTGGAGGACAGAGACAGACTCGAGGTGAGTGAAACTGGGGGGGTCAGTGAGTGAGCCTGGAGCGTGAAGCCGTGCCAATGGTGCCATGCAGGGGATACAGAGACTGATGTGCTCTCTGTCTACCGGCACCATATTACTTCTAGCTAGAAATCATCAGTGTGCTGTGTCCTCCTCTGGCTCCTGTGCACCTTTCCACAGGTCAGGGCAGCACAGTGCTGCCCTGACCTGTGGAGTGGTGAAAGGGGCACAGGAGGAGGACACAGCACACTGATGATGTGGAGAAATAATATGGTGGTGGTCAGAGGAGGAGGCTACTGTGAGGGGGTGAGGAGGGCACCATCATGTCCGCAGAGTGTCTCCGGCACCTCCAATAGTATGTCCGCAGTCTCTGTCCACCTCCTGTAGTATGTCCGCAGTCTCTCCAGTGTCCACCTCCCTGTAGTATGTCCGCAGTCTCTCCAGTGTCCACCTCCCTGTAGTATGTCCGCAGTCTCTCCAGTGTCCACCTCCCTGTAGTATGTCCGCAGTCTCTGTCCACCTCCTGTAGTATGTCCGCAGTCTCTGTCCAGTGTCCACCTCCCTGTAGTATGTCCGCAGTCTCTCCAGTGTCCACCTCCCTGTAGTATGTCCGCAGTCTCTGTCCACCTCCTGTAGTATGTCCGCAGTCTCTGTCCAGTGTCCACCTCCCTGTAGTATGTCCGCAGTCTCTGTCCAGTGTCCACCTCCCTGTAGTATGTCCGCAGTCTCTCCAGTGTCCACCTCCCTGTAGTATGTCCGCAGTCTCTGTCCCCCTCCTGTAGTGTGTCCGCAGTCTCTGTCCCCCTCTTGTAGTGTGTCTGCAGTCTCTGTCTACTTCCTGTATCGTGTACGCAACCTCTGACCATCTCTTGTCATGTCTACAGTCTATGAGGGGATCCTAGAAAGGAGTCAAGAGTGGGAGTGCCGCCGGGATGGGGGTTACGGCCCGGGAAGAAACAGACGTGTGGACTGGGGAGAGGAGATCAGAGCCACCAAGCTGGAGCCATCTGACTGAGCCCCACACTGTGCACCTGGGAGGAGGTAAGTGACAGTGCCGCCAGGCCATTCTGAGGGGGGGGGGTCACTGATGTAAGAAGGTGAATGAATACAATAATGTAAGGGGGCACTGATATAAAGGTTTCCCCCTTATATTAGTACCCCCCTTACCTTAGTGTATTCACTCTGTGGAAGGTGGTCTCTATTCACCAGAGCCCCCCCTCCACATCAGAGTTCCCCCTTACATCATGATCTGCAGCATTCCCCTTTACATAAGAGTTCCCTTTCACTGTAAGGGGGATCCCTGCAGACTCTGATGTAAGGGGGAACTCTGTGCTGGCTGGGTTATAGTAACCTGACCTTCATGTGAATTGAGAAATATGTTTTTTTACTTTTGTTTAACTTAAACACATTGATATTAGCATTAGCTGTGTGTTTATAGTTGAAATGTTGATATTTGCACTGTTTAGCACTAAAAACAGTAATTTTAGCTACTAGCTTTGCAGTGTCAGTAAAAAATGCGGCTCTGCCAGTAATCTTCATTATTTTTGCCAGTAAGAAATTGGTGCCGTACAGGATTTTTGGCATCCTTGCCAGTAAATTTCACTTCAGGGGGTTGGCAACACTGGTGTGTGCTCAGGTGCACACAACCAATATAATGAGGGGCTGGTGAGAGCAGAGGAGAGTGAAGGAGAGTGAAGGATGGTGAGCAGCTTGCTTACTGCAGTAGCTGCTAGTGAGTGTCTCTGTGTGAGGACAAACGCTGTGTGCGTTGAAGGGCTTTAAGCTGTGTGCGTCCAAGGAGCCAGAAGCTGTGTGCATTAAGGGACTTCAAGCTGTGTGCGTTTAGGAAGCCCAAAGCTGTGTGCATCCAAGTCTGTGAGATTGGAAGATATAGTGGTTTAAGGTATCAGTACCTAAAGCAAGCAGAGGAACTGCTAACGAGAGCCAGGTGGCTTGGTATGTTTTCCTTATTTTTTTGAACTGCTAAATGAAGTTAAACCCCTGCGTGGGAATCCTGAAGGGACAGTTTGCTTTTGTTTTTCTGTTTAAATAAACGTGGGCTACCAGGCCCTTAACTAGAATGCCTGTCTGATATGGACTCACTGCATAAAAACACATCTATCCACTTGAGCTAAAACACCCCAATATCACAATACATACTCTACTTTAAATCCAAGTGAATTTCCCTTAGTGGTTGTAAACCCTCACATACTGTATACCCAGTGAAGTGAATACCCTCAGGCAGGCCCGGACTGGGGCAAAAAATAGGCCCGGCCATTTTAGACTGAGCAGCCGGGGGGGGGGCGTGGCGGCGGTTAATGATGGGATGTGGGGTTCCAGCCCCTTGTACCTCCTGGACCCCTTTACATTACACAGCACCCTGCACCCCTTTACATTACATAGCACCCTGCACCTCTGGGCCCCTTTGCATTACACAGCACCCTGCACCTCTGGGCCCCTTTGCATTACACAGCACCCTGCACCTCTGGGCCCCTTTGCATTACACAGCACCATGCACCTCTGGGCCCCTTTGCATTACACAGCGCCATGCACCTCTGGGCCCCTTTGCATTACACAGCACCCTGCACCTCTGGACCCCTTTGCATTACACAGCACCCTGCACCTCTGGACCCCTTTGCATTACACAGCACCCTGCACCTCTGGACCCCTTTGCATTACACAGCACTCTGGACCCCTTTGCATTACACAGCACTCTGGACCCCTTTGCATTACACAGCACCCTGCACCTCTGGACCCCTTTGCATTACACAGCACCCTGCACCTCTGGACCCCTTTGCATTACACAGCACCGCACCTCTGGACCCCTTTACATTACACAGCCCCCCACAGTTGGTTACACAGACACCCCCTAACAGTTCTGGACCCCCTGCATGTTACACAGACCTCCCTACAGTACAGACCCCCTCCCTACAGTACAGACCCCCTCTACATTACAGACCCCCCCTACAATACAGACTCCCTACAATACAGACCCCCTACAATACAGAACCCCCCTACATTACAGACCCCCATACAATACAGACCCCCCTACATTACAGATCCCCCCTACAATACAGAACCCCCCTACATTACAGACCCCCTACAATACAGAACCCCCCTACATTTCAGACCACCCCTACAATACAGAAACCCCCCTACAATACAGACCCCCCTTCAGACCCATAAAGTACCCCAGATCGGCGCGGGACTGAGAGTGCACTGGGGCAGTGGCATCACTAGGGTTGGTGTCGCCTGGTGCGGCAAAACATGGTGTCACCCCCTCCTGTCTATCCTGCCCAGCGCCCTGCAGGCAGCGCACGGTCACGATGCGCACCCCCAAATGACCCCTGTAAATTAAAGTATAGGGTGGTATTTGGCTGGCTGGGGTGATATAGGGCAGGTTGGGGTAAAATAGGGCAGGTTGCGGTGATATAGGGCAGGCTGGGGTGGCATAGGGCAGGTTGGGGTTGTATAGGGCAGGCTGGGGTGGTATAGAGCAGGTTTGGGTGGAATAGGGCAGTTTGCGGTGGTATATGGCAGGCTGGGTGGCATAGGGCAGGTTGGGGTGATGCAGGGTGTGGTGGCATAGAGCAGGTTGCGGTGGCATAGGGCAGCTTGGGGTGGTATAGAGCAGTTTGCGGTGGCATAGGGCAGTTTGCGGTGGCATAGGGCAGTTTGCGGTGGCATAGGGCAGGTTGCGGTGGCATAGGGCAGGTTGGGGTGGTATAGAGCAGCTTGAGGTGGCATAGGGCAGGTTGCGGTGGCATAAGGCAGGTTGGGGTGGCACGCATAGGGCAGGGTAACCTGATTGGCTGAAGCGACATCGAGGGCGGGAGAAGACATCGAGGATGGCGCGGACCCGAGGAAGGTAAGTGCAGGGCTGGGGGGGGGGACAGGCTGCATTTGGGGGACACACTGGCTGTATTTGGGGGACACACTGGCTGTATTTGGGGACAAACTGGCTGTATATGGGGACACACTGGCTGTATTTGGGGGACACAATAGCTGTATATGGGGACAAACTGGCTGTATTTGGGGACACACTGGTTGTATATGGGGAACAAACTGGTTGTATATGGGGACACACTGGCTGCATTTGAGGACAAACTGGCTGTATTTTGGGGACACACTGGCTGTATTTTGGGGACACACTGGCTGTATATGGGGACACACTGGCTGTATATGGGGACACACTGGCTGTATATGGGGACACACTGGTTGTATATGGGGAACAAACTGGTTGTATATGGGGACACACTGGCTGCATTTGGGGACACACTGGCTGCATTTGGGGACAAACTGGCTGTATATGGGAACAAACTGGCTGTATATGGGAACAAACTGGCTGTATATGGGAACAAACTGGCTGTATATGGGGGACACACTGGCTGTATTTGGGGGACACAATAGCTGTATATGGGGACACACTGGCTGTATATGGGGACACACTGGCTGTATATGGGGACACACTGGCTGTATATGGGGACAAACTGGCTGTATTTTGGGGACACACTGGCTGTATTTTGGGGACACACTGGCTGTATATGGGGACACACTGGCTGTATATGGGGACACACTGGCTGTATTTTGGGGACAAACTGGCTGTATTTTGGGGACAAACTGGCTGTATTTTGGGACACACTGGCTGTATATGGGGACACACTGGCTGTATATGGGGAACAAACTGGTTGTATATGGGGAACAAACTGGTTGTATATGGGGACACACTGGCTGCATTTGGGGACAAACTGGCTGTATATGGGGACAAACTGGCTGTATATGGGGACAAACTGGCTGTATATGGGGACAAACTGGCTGTATATGGGGACAAACTGGCTGTATATGGGGACAAACTGGCTGTATATGGGAACAAACTGGCTGTATATGGGGGACACACTGGCTGTATTTGGGGGACACAATAGCTGTATTTGGGGACACACTGGCTGTATATGGGGACACACTGGCTGTATATGGGGACACACTGGCTGTATATGGGGACACACTGGCTGTATATGGGGACAAACTGGCTGTATATGGAAACAAACTGGCTGCATTTGGGGACAAACTGGTGGCGTTTGGGCACAGTGGCTGCGTTTAATGGGCACAGTGGCGGCAATTGATGTTTTTTTTCAGTTTGTTTGCGCCCCCCCCAATAATTTTGAGCACCAGCCGCCACTGTCTATGCCATGGAGTTGCGCACAATATGGTGGAGGTAGAGGGCTACAAGCAGGTGGGCTGTTGTTCTATCAAGACCTCTTGGTGCCAGCACACAGCACAGCCAATCAGAATCCCCCTTACATTTAGTATTAAATTCTGAGCTTAGGTTGTGTGATAATGCTAGCCCAGGGTGTGCTATTGACAGCCTACAGTAATGCAAGTACACATTATAGTATCACTTCCGCATCCTACAGATTATTACATGCTTGCAGGTGCTGCAATAGACTGAAGGGATTGAGCTGTCCGCTGTAAAGACATATCAAAATTTCCATGAGCACACCTTACTTTGGTTGGTGAATGTCTTTTTACTGATGTCTAAATAAACAATCCTTTTACAAAGAAAGGTTTTATGGTGGAAATTTCTATAGTTTGACAGCCTGAACTCACAGTAATGCCGTATACACACTTTCGGATTTCCGACAAGAAAAGTCCGATGTGAGCTTTTGGTCGGAAATTCCGACCGCGTCGCTCCATTGGATATTTCCTGTCGGAATTTCCGCCAGCAAAATTTGAGAGCTGGTTCTTAAATTTTCCAACGGAAAAAATTCTGATCGGAAATTCCGATCGTCTGTAGCAATTCCGACGCGCAAAATTCATACGCATGCTCGGAAACAATTTGACGCATGCTCGGAAGCATTGAACTTAATTTTCTCGGCTCCTCGTAGTGTTGTACGTCACCGCGTTCTTGACGGTCGAAAGCTCAGAGAACTTTTGTGTGACCGTGTGTATGCAAGCCAAGCTTGAGCGGAATTCCGTCGGAAAAACAATCCAAGGTTTTTCTGACGAAAAATCTGATCGTGTACACGCGGCATAAGTGATTGAATAATGCTGGGCTGGTAATTAAACCAGAAGTGGGGCAATGACCAGGATTTGAGCGGGAGGACACAAGGAAGACACAGAAGGAAGCATGAGATGGTAAATAGTGTTTTTTATTTTATTTTTAAAGTGAGGGAAAAAACACTTTATAGCTTGAAGCACAATCTAGGAGCATTTGGCTCTGGTCACCATTTTTGTTAAAAAATAAAGATTATCTAAGTTCCTATTATAAGATAAAAAAACTATTGTGCTTGCTCTCCCTGGCTATTGTGAATGCAAAATGGTACTTGGCTCTTTTATTTCACACGTGCAATATTTGGTGATGACTTCTGTTGCTGGCAAAAAACAGAGAAAGAATGTGCTGGGAAAATCCAAAATGGTGTCAACTGTGGAAGTGCCAGGACAGTGTGACTTTAAGTGACACTAAAGCTTTTTTTTTTATTTTCATTAAAATAAGAGGTTATACATACCTGCACTGTGCAATGATATTGCATGGAAGTTCCAGGGCAGCCATCAGGAATTTTGGGGCCCCTTACACAGCTTCAGGCATGGGCCCCCTGGAGCCGAGGAGAACCGGGGGGGCGCTGCCGCCGCAAATTCAGGAGCGGGGGGGGGGGGGGCTGCTGCAAATTCAGAAGCGGGTGGTGACACGAATTGAGAAGCAAGCAGGGGGTTTGGGTGCTGACGAACACAAAAAAAGGGGGTTGCCATCCAGGGCCCTGGGGACCTCCTGGGCCCCTTACAAAAAAATAATAATAATAATAATTTAAATAAAATAAATAAATATAAAAAAATTTATAATATTTTTTTTTAATAAAAAAAGGGAGGTTTCCATCCGCGGCCCTGGGGACCTCCGGGCCTTTGGGAACCTCTGGGCCCCTTACAAAAAAAATAAAATAAATAAATAAAATAAAAATAAATAAAAAATTAAATATAAAAATTATTTTTTTTTTTTATAAAAAAATAAATAAAAAAAGGGGGGTTGACATTCGGGGCCCTGTGGACCTCTGGGCCCCTTACAAAAAAATAAATAAAAATAATTAATAAAAAAAAAAAAATTAAATAAAAAAAATGAATAATAAAAAAAAAAAAATCTTCTTTAGTAGTTCCCCCCCCCCCCCATCTGCACTCTCCACCCCTTCTTCTTAGCTTGCTATGGAGCTACACCTATGTGCTATGAGTACACCTGTGTGGATGCACACCCGAGCCATGCTGTGTGTCCATAGACACACAAAGCATGGCTTGGTCATGCACCCTGCTCCCTCCTCATACAGTCGATCCAGAATACAGAAGACACTGCAGTATAATTATTGCTGTTTATCTATCTGGGAGGGCTATATTTCCACCTCATTACCTAGGGATTTTTCACACCCGAGCCTTCCATCTGGCTGATCCCTGCCATTAAGGGGAAACATGCATTTGTCCTTTGATTACAGAGGTCCATGACAGAAGGTGAGTGGCAATTGTGAGTGTTGATGGAGGATTCTTTTCACTGCCAAGGATGCTTTATTCACAAGTTTATTAAAAAACCACATGCTTGTCAGACTTTTAAGTAATTAAAGTTCTTTGTTTTGAGGTGAGCGGCCATCCTGTATTTTCTCAATGGTGGATTTTATGCACACAGTGGACTGAGCTTTGGAGTGATTGTGAAGATTAATTCCCACTTTGACATCAATTTTATTGTCATTTATATACTTAGACTTTTGGACTGTGCATATTTAATTTATTCAGTAAGGACTTTATGGGGTTGATTTACTAAAGGAAAATCCACTTTGCACTTGGAAGTACAGATGCTGTAGATCTGAGGGAGACAAGCAAGGAAAATAAAAAACAGCATTTTAGCTTCCACATGATTGGATGATAAAATCAGCAGAGCTTCCCCTAATTTCAGAGCTTCCCCTCAGATTTACAGCAATCTACAGCGACTGCACTTCCATGTGCACTTTCAAGTGCAAAGTGGATTTTCCTTTAGTAAATCAACCCTTATGTGTTTAAAATGTGCACTGTTAATTTACTTATAGGTCCGATTCTCACATATGGATGGTAAGTTACACAATTATAACATTACACAAACTTGGTCACTTTTTTGCTGCAGCTTACCTATTTATACATTTGTTTTTTTGAGGTGAGCGCAAATAATTATTTTTATTTATTTATTATTATTTATTTTTATTTATTACCCCATAGCGACCCATGCTGTTGCGCTCCCAAACCACGCTGTATGTCCATAAACACAGACAACATGGCTTGTTCAAGCCCCCTGCTCCCTCCTCATACAGTGCATTCATAAAGTATTCAGACTCCTTCACCTATTGAACATCTCTGGAAAAACCTAAAGATGGCTGTCCACCGTCGGTCCCCATCCAACCAAATCTAGTGTAGCGCACAGACCCCTTTCTTTACCTGCATTAACTTTGGCTCCTCGCAGAGAGAGGCACACCGCACCACAAGCCTGTACCCCTCCTATGTGAAGAGGTTGAGCGGTGTTGTTGATGGGTCTTCCACAGTTAGACAACCAGAGAATGTCTCTCACTTCTATTTTGAATAAAGACAAGTCCTTGTATCCCCACAGTAACTTAAATGTCCACACCAGCTGCTTTCTTATAAAACACAGTCTCTGACAGAAAAGGTTGGAGGGAGAACAGGACAGCTTAAGATGTGGAAGAGGTCCAGGCACAAACGTTACACAATCCACTGCTCCGATTCTCAAGCAGACTCAGCCCATTCGGATAGTCTCCCTAACTTAGGACTAGCAGCCAAATGATGCTCGAACTTTACCCTTGGTCTCTGCCACAGACCTGGTGAACTTGGTCTCTGTTCAAGGAGAAGACATCCCTCCAGAGAGTTACCGGGACCCTTCCGTCACTGTGACTTCCGCACTAGTCCCTCGGAACGGTTCCTCGCCCGGGCCTCCTCATCTAGGATATGGGTCCCCTCGCAAAGCGGCACCCTGAGATTCCTCGATCCCCGGTGGGCTCCAGCCGAAGGTGCTGGGCCCAGACCCCCAGGGCTGAAGGTGCCTGGGACCCTGGACAACGAACCGCAGACCCGCCCCTGGGCTAAAGGTGCCCAGGGCGGACAGGAACAAGAACCCCGAACAGGCAGCGTCTGCCCCTTTTAAATCCTCTCCCAGCATGCCCAGCAGGTAGACCACACCCACTGTACGGCTGCCGAGAGGGGACACACAAGGCACAGCACTGTATCAGCGGTTCAACCCTGGCCCACCATGGCAGCGCCACCTGCAGGCCACAGGGAACTGTACACCAATACTCCACCTGTGGACAAAAATGGTTTCAAGAACTCTATCAATTAGGGTGTTTGGGCAATACTAACACCCAAACACTTCCCCTAAATTTAGCACCCCGCTACACTAGCTTGCGAGGATTTGCAAATAAAAAGGGCAGAAAATCCCCTGATCCAGGTGTGCAAAGCTTGTCGCATCATACCCAAAATGACTTGAGGCTGTAATTGCTGCCAAAGGTGCTTCAACAAAGTAAATCAGCAAAGATTCTGAATACCTACTGTAGGTAGAGTACATGTAATATTTCAGTCAGGGTTTTTTTTTTCCAGAGAATAGGTGCAGGAACTCCCCCCTTCTGAGTCACCCCTTGTCTCTGCCCCATACCCACCTCCGGAAACCCTTCCCTGCTTATACCCGCTCCCCTCCCTCCCAGGACCAG
Organism: Rana muscosa; assembly: GCA_029206835.1. Classification (NCBI taxonomy): domain Eukaryota; kingdom Metazoa; phylum Chordata; class Amphibia; order Anura; family Ranidae; genus Rana; species Rana muscosa. Next base: position 652,073,755 of record CM055116.1, read on the forward strand.
CCCTTTTAGAGAATACAGAATCAAGTATTATTTTGTGGTGGCAAGTATGTATGGAATTTGTTAATGACCGCTAGATGATAATTAAATCTGGTAAAAGCACAGTCACTACACTTCTGACAGCAACAGAGACGGTTATGATGACCAAGGTTCTTTTCCTCCATATGCAGAATCTGCTAGCATACAAACAATAGCAACGCCATGCACACTAGGGTGACCATATTTCCAAACTACCATTCAGGGACACCCTCCCTTCCCAAAAATCAGCTTGTGCTGTAACGAATCACAGCACAGTGATTGGACACAAGAGGCGGGATTTATGATTTCTCCAATCACAAGCAGGGGGATTGTGATCCTCCAGGCATTCCCAGCCAGGACAAGTACTGTCAGGCAGTAAAGCGGTGATGTGGCTGCCTTTTTTGGGGGCATCAGATTGGCCCGGGGGGGTGGCTGTGTCAGTTTCATTCCGGGACACTGTATTGTCCTGGAATGAATGCGCCCAGGACAGACCTGCAAAATGCGGGACTGTCCCGGGCAATCCGGGACATGTGGTCACCCTAATGCACACTGACCCAGTAACCAGTCTAGTTGCTGTCTTTTTAGATTTTAATGCTGATGAAACTTGTGACTGGAGGGCATAAGGTTCTCCAATAAGTGGAAGTTCCAAAGAGAAGGACACTAACTTTACTGTCCTATAGATAGCACTTCTTAATCCCTAAGACTATAAGTAATGGCAGAATAAAGGGCACAGTAAAGGCTGTACCCTGTAAAGCTACACTGGCCCCTAAGCCTTAAAGCATCAACATCACCTGGATCAGCAAACACTCTTTTACTCATGAGATCACTGAATAGCTGCCCAGACTTAACTTCCTGTTCCCTTCTAGTGAAGTGTTAGTAGACTGGTTCCTCAAGGGTGAAGTCTCAAGGATGTCTTTGCAGTTGCAGGTATGGACCTCCAGCTCAGCCACAGCCAGGATTCTGATGAGCATCAATGTAGGTCAGCAGCAAGTCCTTCAGAGTTTCAGAGATGGTAGCTTTCCCAGCCAGTGAATCTCCTAGGTCAGATGTGTAGGGCTGTATCCCAGCACATGCTCGGCCCCTAACATGCTTCTGGGCCTAGCAGCATAGACTAGGGTGACCAGACGTCCCCGATTTCCGGGGACACTGTCCCCGGACCAACACTGTCCCCGGTTTTGTCCTCGGGAGGAAGGGGCAGCATTCTTTAGGGGCGCCGCTGCCCTCTGCAGATCCCAGAGGAAGGAGAGGACGAGATGTGCCACCAGCTGCCCTGAAACTAGACCAGCACCGAGCTCCTAGAACCCGGACTGGAGGAGCCGCTGGAGCTGTCACCATGCACCCACACTCTACACCCAGCCAAGGAGCTGGTGCACCCAGCCGGCACTTTCTACCTCCGGGGCTGCTGTCAGCAGGAGGAGGTGGGGGTCGGGCGGCACACTGCAGTCCCATTAAGAATGCATACCTCCGCCAGGACTGCTGTGCTTCCAGTGCCTGTGGCAAGGCACACCGTCCCCCGTGCTCCCCTCTGCAGCGACACATAGGCGTGTGCACTGGGTGTGCCCTTTCACCCCGTGCGAACTAGAGTTATCCAGGGCATTTTTCGGTTTCAATGTCCGGTGCCAATCTCTGGCTCGTCGCTTACTGCCGCACACTTGTAAATTAAGAAGCGTGGCTCCTGTATACAAGTGACAGCGCTCCTCTGCTGGCGGCTCCAACAACCCTTGGAATTGTATAATTTGTATAATTTCCTGAGCCCTGCACTTTATGCGCTACCGGAAGTCCCTGCATTTGATGTTGATTTTTCTGTCTGGCGTTTTTTGCCGTTTTATTGTTATCACTTACTTTTAAATAAATGGAAAAACCTGCTTTTTAATCTACTACACTATGGAGAATCTTCTTTTTTTCTAAACGTGTGGATCTGGAGGTTACACTTCCTAGGAAATTGCCGGTGAGATTGGAGGTATAGCTGCAGTGGTCCCCTATCCAGGATACACCAAGGAGGGAAGAGAAATCACTGCGGGCTGTTCATCAGCGTTCGATGCACTACTAGACCCGTTGGGGTCCATCTATGAGGTGAGAGGCTAGTACTACTGGGGGAGGATACGAGGAATTTCTCTGTCTACATACATCTGCAGATTTGGACTCCCTCACCCGTCCCTCTCCCCCTCTCCCCATCTTGTACACATATGCAACCATCCTGTTGTGGTAAACACTGATTTGCTCCTTGGATCATCAGATTCTTTTTGGATGCACTATTTATATGCACTTTACACATGGACTTGTTTCTAGCTTATCATATTTTCATCTATATGGACTTTTTTATTGTTAATTGATTTTTATTTAAATGCCACTCTGTTGTGGTGCACTATATATTAGATTTATTTATAGTATATTGTTTTATTCACTTGGCACTTTATTATTAGAGTAATTACTTCAATATATTTACACTATTCTATGGGTGCTGGCAACACTATAGAAGTTTAGCTGCTGCTGCTGCCTTCACTTTAGCACTTTATTAGTAATTATTTTGTTTGGTTTGTTAAACACTTTGGTAGCGCATTAGTACTTTATTGTTTATTCTTTATTGTATATGCGGTACTTCAATAGATGGCTAGTGTAAATAGGCCGCAGCAATCATTGGGCTACAGGGCCTCTATGTGATAGTATGTGTTCTGAAGATCCTGAACTCGAGTGACAGGCAATAGTACCAAGCGAGCTTGTAGCATGTAGCAGTGTGGTAGGGGTTAAAAAAAACTCTCACCAATCCTTTTTGGTAGAGATACTGCTGGCCTTGCTGCTGTGGGGGGCCCCTCTTCCCTAACATCCTGATGCAGATGTGAAGGTGTTGATGGCAATAACCGATCTCTCTGGCTGCAGGATCAACTATCCTGCCTCTCAATACAATCAGCGATTTTGCAATATTCTTCCCTGCTCTCCGGCTCAATCCTATCTGGCCGGTGGTCTCCTGGATCAGCCTCCATTCTTTCACATGTCCTCTCTCCTTCCCCATCTTCTCCTCTCCTCCCCTTTCAGTTCCCGGGCTTTTTTTTATAGTAGAAATTGTTCTATCACTTCAAGTATAGGTGAGCGTTGCCACCATCCCTATTATATCAAAGTTGCATTTTATACCTCTCGGCAACCATATACAGTGTCTCACAAAAGCAAGTACACTCCTTTTGTAAATATTTTATAATATCTTTTTCTTTAACAACACTGAAGAAATTACACTTTGCTACAATGTAAAGTAGTGAGTGTACAGCTTGTATAACAGTGTACATTTGCTGTCCCCTCAAAATAACTCAACACACAGCCATTAACGTCTAAACCACTGGCAACAAAAGTGAGTACACCCCTAAGTGAAAATGTCCAAATTGGGCCCAAAGTATCAATATTTTATGTAGCCACCATTATTTTCCAGCACTGCCTTAGCCCTCTTGGGCATGGAGTTCACCGGAGCTTCACAGGTTCCCACTGGAGTCATCTTCCACTCCTCCATGACGACATCAAGGCGCTGGTGGATGTTAGAAACCTTGCGCTCCACCACCTTCTGTTTTAGGGTGCCCCACAGATGCTCAATAGGAATTAGGTCTGGAGACATGCTTGGCCAGTCCATCACCTTTACCCTCTTATTGCTTATTTATTGCTTTGTTATCATGATGAGATTCCAAATCACAGCATATACCACCACTAGCCCCTGAAGAAGAGGTTTCCAAAATATCGACAGCCTTGAAACGCGTCGTGCACATTGTGTCCTGTTGCACATATCAGGACTCTAACAGTGGTTATGGTCTATGTGATACTGTGACTGTTGTTGTTTTACTATGGTCTGTGTTGTCCAGTGTACATCCAATTGTCAATGTCTCTGTACTCTTTTTGATATTCTTTAAATTATTACAAATAAATATATTTTGATATACTTTGTATCTTTAAGACTCTCCACCCTTTAAAGTCCCACAGAGGACTCTATCCAAATTGTACATTTAACAGGGATGTGGGCGGACTGTCTTTCTTCAATTTAGTATTCGCTACGATCACATATTATCTCCTTTACCCTCAGCTTCTTTAGCAAGGCAGTGGTCATCTTGGAGTTTTGTTTGGGGTTGTTATCATGTTAGAATACTGCTCTGCGGCCCAGTCTCAGAAGGGAGGGGATCATGCTCTGCTTCAGTATGTCACAGTACATGTTGGCATTCATGGTTCCCTCAATGAACTGTAGCTCCCCAGTGTCGGCAGCACTCATTCAGCCCCAGACCATGACACTCCCACCACCATGCTTAACTGTAGGCAAGACACACTTGTCTTTGTACTCCTCACCTGGTTTCCGCCACACACGCTTGACACCATCTGAACCAAATATGTTTATCTTGGTCTCATCAGACCACAGGAAATAATTCCAGTAATCCATGTCCTTAGTCTGCTTGTCTTCAGCAAACTTTTTGTGGGCTTTCTTGTGCATCATCTTTAGAAGAGGCTTCCTTCTGGGACAACAGCCATGCAGACCAATTAGATGCAGTGTGCGGCGTATGATCTGTTCACTGACAGCCTGACCCCCCACCTCTTCAACCTCTGCAGCATTGCTGGCAGCACTCATACGTCTATTTCCCAAAGACAACCTCTGGATATGACGCTGAGCACGTGCACTCAACTTCTTTGGTCGACCATGGCGAGGCCTGTTCTGAGTGGAACCTGTCCGGTAAACCGCTGTGTGGTTCTTGGCCAACAGGCTGCAGATCAGTTTCAGGGTCTTGCCAATCTTCTTATACAGTAGCCTAGGCCATCTTTATGTAGAGCAACAATTCTTTTTTTTCAGATTCTCAGAGAGTTCTTTGCCATGAGGTGCCATGTTGAACTTCTAGTAACCAGTATGAGAGAATGAGAGCGATATCACCAAATTTAATACACCTGCTCCCCCATTCACACCTGAGACCTTGTAACACTAATGAGTCACATGACACCGGGGAGGGAAAATGGCTAACTGGGCCCAATTTGGACATTTTCACTTAGGGGTGTACTCACTTTTGTTGCCAGCAGTTTAGACATTAATGGCTGAGTGTTGAGTTATTTTGAGGGGACAGAACATTTACACTGTTATACAAGCTGTACACTCACACTTTACATTGTAGCAAAGTGTAATTTCTTCAGTGTTGTCACATGAAAAGATATAATAAAATATTTACAAAAATGTGAGGGGTGTACTCACTTTTCTGAGATACTGTATATAGAAAAACAAATTGACAGTAAAAGTATTCAGCGCTGAAATCCAAAACAAAAATAAAAAAATGTATAATGCAGCCAGCACTTAAGGGTAATTCATGAAAAAGCCCTCACAGAGAACATATAACTAGAAAAGTGCAGCGCAAAGAAATTAGATGATAAATTAATAAAAGTCCATATAAAGAGGCAGAAGTCCATACAGGGTGAATGGTGCACTATTGTAGCATGCAATGTGGATCACAACAAGTTTGACCAGAAAGAGAAATCCCTCCACCGCACACAGAGTGGCCTCTCACCTCAGCAATTCGACCTACAAGAGGTCACAGGGCATAGAATGATAATACAGGTGTCCTCCAATCATTAAGCCTCCAACCTCCAAATGACCAGTAATAGTATGACACAGAACAGCCACCTCATTTGCTCCACTGGTATCCAGTTATGCAAAATAAACAAGAGGGAGACTTCCTAGTGCTCTCTGAATACAAGCCGTTTATTTTCCAAAATGTAAAAGTGAAGTACTCACATTTAAAAGCACTCCCTATGAGTGCAACAGATCAGCATGAAAAACAATGGTCTGAGACGATCGCAGCGGCGTCCAGCGTAGCTCCTTTCCCCGTACGCGTTACGTCAATGGGCGTGACTTCATCAGCGTGGGGTGGGGCTAGAACAAAAATGTGAGGGGTGTACTCACTTTTCTGTGATACTGTATATAGAAAAACAAACACTTATTTTAAATAGTATGTAGCGCCACCTTCTAAGAAGCCACTTGGTGAATTTGGGTTCTCTGATCTCCACCTTAACTCCAAGAATGATGTTGGCCCCTCTGGCACACCTGGTTAAATAAAATACAGCAAACACATTTAAGGACACAAGGGGAAAATACCGTTATCCTGGCTGTGGATTATCACCAAAAAACAAACACGAAGTTGAATATATTATCACGGTTTAAAACATATGGAAACTTACAGCGCTGTTAAACCTTGCTGCAGAGAATCAATACAATAGAAATGACAACCTTCAATATTTAGAGACTAAGTATAGAAAAGACAGTAATCTATATGCCCATAACACAGGCGCTGAGAGGGAGGAGAGGTTTGTATACTTCTCAGCTCCTTCTGGGCCCCGAACACCATTGAGAAATAAACATAAAAAATGGGTTAAATGGGTGCAGTAAACACAGTTCCGTGGCATTACAGGTCCTGGGGTGAAGAGTACTAGTGTCTTCTGCTAGCAAACGGCGGGGCCCTTGTTTTAAGAGTAGGTTTAAACAAGCTTGCGTGGAGCAGTAATCATCTACAATATTCTGTTAGGCAGAGATTTATAAGGACAAACTGCTAAAGATGGCAGCTCCAAACAAGCATCTGGAAAGGCAAATTGGTGTCTTCATGCAGTGTCAGTACTGTGTTAAAAAAAATGTTGGGTTTTCACTCGCTCACCAATCCTTAGTGCAATGACACAACTGTAATCCCAGATGCAGGTTCAGGCTCCTGTAGCTCCTAATGATGTGGTAAGGCACAGGATCCCCTCCTGAAGAGCGATCAAGATGACTGGTAATGAAACTGACAAGGATACTGGACAGCAGCTGACTGGACAGATGTTGCAATCCCAAAAGCAATATGGGTCATCTCCGCTGAGCTGGGTGGCATTGGGTTGCCGATCCGGGTCCCTGGGCTGAACGGTGGCGGACTGTGTGTATGTCACTGTTCCTGGCTCCCCTCAATCTTCTGTCTCTCTCTCTCCCTTAGGTGGAGTTCCACCACACAGTCATGTCACCTCACCACTCCTGTCCTCTGTCCCCTCTGTTGGGTGTAAACTGTGACACAGCAAATGGGCTTTTTAAGGCTTGGTATCGCTCTCCCTCTCAGCCACTTCGACCTCTTCTCCTCCCTGTCACACACACCACTGTCACCTCACTGCTCCTCTCCCTACCCAGCCTCTTTTTACCCAGACTCGCGGTGTTCCGTCAGATTGGGTGACCCGTCAGAAGTGACGTTTTGTCGCTGCCATTTTGCTACACCCCTCACTCCTCCACAGTAACGATACACTGAGAAGGGGGAAAGCGGACATCTTGTTACCACCACTGGAGTTTTGCATTTCACAGTTATTTTTAACAGGAAACGGAGCATATATGGTGAAGTATTGTATTTAAAAATCCCTCGGACTATTTACATGTTGAATTATAAAAGCAGCGATGTTCTGTCACATTAGCAAACTTGTGAGATCATCAGGTTGGCCGCTGCTTTTAAAATTCAACATCTAAACAGTCCGTCAGATTTCTAAATCCTCGGGGGGCGTGGCGACCGGACTCCAAGATGGACGCTTAGCTCCGGAGCTCCGGAGCTCCGCTTGTCAGCCTGAGATACTCACAGCCACCAGAGCCTGCCGGCGTTAGCAAGACCCCTGTGCACCACTGTCGGATCACTGAACATCCGAGGACTGATCCGGTGATGACCAGAAATCGTAAGAAGCCGTTACAGCCCCAGAAGCTGGACAGCTTCTTCGGAGCAGCGGCGAGGGGGATGCAGCAAGATGGCGGCGGCGCGCGAGTCCTACAACACACATCGCAGCCAGGAGAGCAATACACAGACGGTGGCCCGCCATCCAACGCCATCTTCTCGGCTACTGCACACAGCACATCTTCCTCTGGGACATCCAGCCCCACAACGCGAAGCCCGGCCAAATCGAGACCGCGGAGGGACTCTCCAGCTAGGCCTCAGCCCTATCCCAGCATGGAGGTAAGCGGGCCGCATTCAGACCAGCGTAAACAGAGGGGGGACCCCATATCAGACTTCCCCACTGCAGACAGGCCCGTGTCTGACACCATGCTGAAAGACATGCTCCTCTCCCTGAGAACCTCCCTGCAGTCAGATATATACAGTGGAATCAATGCATGCCAGAAAGAAGTACAGGCCATGGGACAGAGGGTTCACCTAATAGAAGCAAAAGTGGAAGAACACACTTCTGCATACAACATGATGGTGGAGGCCCACAAAGCACAGGGGGAGGATATAGTTTGGCTCAAAGACAAGATGGCGGATCTCGAGGACAGATCCAGAAGGAACAACCTTAAATTGAGGGGGGTCCCTGAAAATGTTCCCCCTGCACAGCTCCTCCAGTATACACAGACTTTGTTTTCCACGCTGTTGCCAGAGGCAACAGCACAGGATCTCCTCATCGACAGAATCCACAGGGTCCCCAAACCCTCGTTCCTCCCTGATGATGTTCCCAGGGATGTGCTGATGAGGGTACATTTTTACCATATCAAAGACCATATACTACAGGCAACACGTGTCCCAGGGAAAGTTCCGCCACAATACGCTAACGTCAGGATGTTACCTGACCTGTCTAGACACACTCTACAGCGCCGACGCAACCTGCTGACTATAACCAAAGCACTGAGGAATCATAACATAACGCACAAGTGGAAATACCCAGCCACTCTTGTCATCACCCACAATGGGGCTACTGTCTCAGTATCTAAGCTAGAAGAAGGGTTGAATGCTCTACGCCAATGGGGTATTCTCCCGGTCCAAGCTCCTCAACCTCATCATTCAGCGGGTCTGCAACCAATGCAGAATGAATGGCAGGTAGTGTCCCACAAGAAATCTGGTAAGAAAAAAGCCGGTGAAGCTCAATAAATGTCAAAGACCTAACTCATGGTTATCTCAGGTGCACAGGTACCACTGTGGGGTACCCCTTTTGCACCCTACCTTCTGCACTAGCAGCTACGACTGCCCGAGGATCAGTTTTCAGATCCATTTCTTATGGAAGAACAGTTATATCTAAGTTTTCTCTTTCTTATCTACGTTACTGTTTTCTTTGTTTTCCCTGGTACCCTTTTTGATATACACAGATACACTATAGGTATACTGACAGCTGTAACTGGAGTCACCGAAAGCTTACTGACACCCTATCGCCAGGCTGGAATACAGCGGTCTCCGCTACTCTGGACATGTAAGTGCATTTACGATTTTGTCATACATACTATCACCCATCTAATACAATGACAATTAAAATATTATCCATTAACGCCCGGGGCCTAAATCACCCAGCAAAACGCTTCTCCACGTGGAAAGAGGCACGCACGCAGGGAGCTGACATTCTCTGTGTGCAGGAAACACATTTTCAACGAGACAAAGCTCCAAAATGCTCACACAAAGACTATCCTTTCATCTACATAGCTTGCGTGCCTAACACCAAAAAAGGAGGAGTCCTAGTGGCCATCAAAAACTCTTTCATTTCAACCCAAGGATACTGTTCTTGATGAAGGAGGCAGATACATAATCCTTACGGGGGATATCAACTCTAAACCATACACGATTGTATCAGTGTACGCCCCTAACTCTCATCAACTCCGTTTTTTGAGAAAAATCTTTACCAAAGCACTAGACATGAAATATGGTAACCTCCTGGTTTGCAGAGACTTTAACATAACGTCAGACCCGCTACTGGATACATCCTCTGGCAAACCCCGAAACCACCTGTCTCTACAACCCATGTTACACAAGATGGAACTATTTGACGCGTGGAGATGCCTCCACGCTAATGAACGTGACTATACCTTTTTCTCGAACAGGCACAACTCATATTCTCGCATAGACATGTTCCTGACAAACAAATGGTTGCTCCAAAACGTTCAAAAAACGAACATACATGATATTACATGGTCAGACCATGCTGCTATATCTATGTCTATTACAGAAAAGGGTGTCTCCCCTTCCACCCCCATCTGGCGATGTAACACTAGAATTCTTCAAGAACCACATCTCCAAAAATCTATAGCTCAACACTTAACTAATTACTTTGCAGAAAATGTTGACTCTGTTGCTGACCCGAATATTCTGTGGAATGCACACAAAGCCTTTTATTAGAGGGATATTAATCCAAATTGGAGCTAGAGAAAAAAAAAAGCAAACACACTTAATGAACACAACTATTGCTGATATACACAACCTAGAATCCCTGAATAAGAAGTCACCGTCAGTGCCCTTAACTAGCAAGTTGAACACCCTTAGAGAAAAACTTAGAGAACTCCTATCGCATCAATATGATAAACATCTCAGACGCCTGAAACTCTCACACTATGCCAACGCCGACAGAGCAGGCAAATATTTAGCTAATAAACTCAAAGCAATACGCTCCAAAACTAGAATAGAATACTTGAGACACCCCTCCACTTCACAAAAAATTATTAACCCCCAGGATATAGCCAATCAATTTGCCGAATACTATGGTTCACTCTACAACCTCCATAGGGACACCAATACACCCCAACCGACAGTGGAAAAGATACAAACATTCCTAAATACACTAAAACTTCCATCCCTTTCCCAAACACAACTAGAGGACCTAAACAGTCCCATAACAGCCCTGGAAGTGGAAAAAATAACTAACTCTTTAACGAACGGGAAGTCTCCAGGCCCGGATGGCTTTTCCAATGAATACTTCAAAACATTTAAACACATGATCTCACCCCACATGTCCAAAGTCTTCACCAAAGCCACTGAATCTGCGACGCTTCCACGAGAAATGCTACAAGCACACATAGTCACATTACCTAAACCAGGAAAGGAACCCAACACACCTGCCAACTTCAGACCCATTTCACTCCTGAATACTGACACCAAAATTTATGCAAAATTACTGGCTAAAAGACTTACACATATTATACCATTAATTATCAAACAAGACCAGATGGGCTTTGTGAAGGGGAGACAGACCTCTGACGCCACTAGGAGAATCATCAATGTGATACATCATGCTGAAAGAACTCAAACTCCTTCTCTGCTACTCTCTATTGACGCAGAGAAGGCGTTCGGCAGGGTCCATTGGACCTACATGGAAATGGTTCTAGAAAGGTTTGGGTTTAAAGGATCAATCTTGAAAGCTATTTTATCCCTTTACTCTTGCCCGTCGGCCCAGGTTTACTCAGCAGGCCTCCTGTCTAGGCCTTTTGATATCTCAAATGGGACTAGACAGGGTTGTCCCCTGTCTCCAACTATTTTTAACTTGATGATAGAACCACTAGCTGAAGCAATCAGATCCCAACCCTTGATCTCGGGCTTCCAGTTTGGCTCTAATATGCACACCATTAATCACTTTGCGGATGATGTAATCCTGCTCCTGACTAACTCACTAAAGTCCTTAAATGAGGCACATAAACTTTTGACAGCATTTGGAAATGTCTCCTATTATAAGGTCAACTTCACAAAATCCCTTATCCTAGACCTAGGAGTACAGACCCAAACGAAACGATCCCTACAAGAAAACTTACCATATACCTGGAGCACAGGTAGTATTACCTATTTGGGCATTTCGCTCACTAGTAAAATATCCGCCCTCGCCAAGTCTAACATGACTCCGCTGGTGACCAGACTGGAAGCCCAGCTCAGGGATATTTCAAGAACTGAAATTTGGTGGATGGGTAGAATATCCGCATATAAAATGTTGATACTACCACAAATCTTATATGTGTTCCGCACCCTACCTATACATATTCCTATTCATTTCCTCAACAGCCTCGCGAGTATGAGTTGGAAGTACATATGGCAGGGGAAAAGAGCTAGGTGCTCAAGGAACAACTTGACTTCTCACAAAAAAGCAGGGGGGGCGGGCCTAGCAGACATTTATGACTACCTATGGGCGGTGCGCCTAGACCAGATTAAATTCTGGACTCAAAAATCCGACTTACCCCTCTGGGTTGATATAGAAACTAACCTATCTCCAACGAAGGATCTCACCCAACTACTCATAGGAGACAGGTGGGTCCCCTGGAACATTACTACCCTTTCACCTCCAATTCAGGCCTCATTGAGAGCCTGGAGACTCCTTTTAGATAAATACCATGGGGACGTACAATCTATGGACTTCAACCTTCCCTTGACTATATTGGAGTCCAAGATTCCAATGCTAGACGTCACAGACATGACCAATAAGGGCATCCACCACATATCGGACCTATATGAAGGCCCAAGACTCAAAACTATAGATCAAATCATGGTACAATATCGTATCTCCTCACCCGGTTTTTTTAAATGCCTTAGAATTACGCACTTCTTGAAATATCATGCCCCTCCATTAGTGACAGTGCCGAATAAAATCTGGCAATTCTACTCCAAGGCACAGCAGGATACGAAGGGCATCTCCTTTTTCTATAACCTAATGCACGACAGAATGACATTCCATAAGACAGCAGCAATGCAAAACTGGGAGGTTGATATGGGTTACACTTACTCGGATGCACAATGGCACCGCGCCTTCATAGAAATTCACAAATCCTCCCACTGCGTAAAACATTGGGAACTAACGATCAAGATTGCAAACAGATGGCACTACACTCCCTTCCGACTTACCACATACTTTCCAGGTACGTCACCAAACTGCTGGAGAGAGTGCGGGCACGTAGGTAACTTACTTCATATGTTCTGGCATTGCCCTAGTATAAGACGTCTTTGGAACCAGGTTTTCCAAAAGATCTCATCCTTAACTGGAATACTATCACAGCCCGACCCAGCATTGGCGCTATTGCACCTAAAAATTGACAAATTTCCGCAATTTTATAGGCCAGTTGTAACGCACATATTACTAGAAACACGCCTGTTGATACTGCGTAATTGGAAATCCAATAAAGCTGTGAACATTTCTGAAGTCATGGCAGCTGTTCATAGAAATTATACCTTTGAACGTCTCTTAGCAATCAATTCTCTAACATGCAAGAAGTTTGATGAATACTGGGCTATTTGGCCCAAGACCTTTTGATAAACTGTTTAAAAACCCTAAATGTATGCATATCACTAATGTGTATCACTTATAGTGTATATCTCTCCCTGTACTCTCCCTTTTTTTTTTCCTTCTGTTATCTGTTACGTGCAAAAATTCTTTAATAAAAAACTATTGATGTAAAAAGATTTCTAAATACTCTATTTCACCTCATAAGCTCTGTTTACTGTTAAAAATAACAGTGAGATCTAAAACTCCGGTGGGTGTAACAAGATGTCCGCTTGCCCCCTTCTCGGTGTATCTTTACAGTGGAGGAGTGCGGGGCGTAGCAAGAAGTCACTTCCGTTACCAATTCTGACAGGTCACCATATCTGACGGAACACCGGCTGTACTCCTCCTCATCAGCCGGGCATGCTGGGGGCTTTAGTTTTTCCCCTGAAAAATCCAACGGACCACATACATTTTGGGACTACATGTCCCATGATGCTCCCTGGCTTCCTGTAATTGGTCCCCAATTCAGCCAGTGGGAAAGAGCAGGAATTAGAGCAGGCAGCGATCCCTGAAAGTGTCCCTCTGTCTTATCCCGTGCTGCTTGACAGAAGAAGAGGGGCGAGCGGGAAAAATGTACTGACATCCCACGCTCGCTTCTTTTCTTGTCACAGCGCCGCCGCCACTTTTCATTCCTGCAGCTGCTTGACAGAAAGCAGAGGAATGGGACACAGACAGCCACTCCTGTCCCTGCTGTGGCGGTGCAGCTCTTATCTGTTTGGGGGGGGGGGGGGTGGCTCTGCAACCCCGCTACAAGTAAAAAAGTAGTTTCCTTTATTTATAACACATCATCAAATATTCAACACATAGACATCGCAACTAGTGGACAACAACTGGTCGCACCACTATCTGTCACGTATATCTTTGTAATGCAGATACTCTGTCTTTGTTGTTTATGTACGTAAAGACATACTGCTTTTAATATTCCACAAGTCTATGTGGTGAATACTTTATGATGTGTTATAAAGAAAAGTATTTTTGTACTTTTTTAAATAAGTGTTTATTTTTCTATATATATGGTTGCCAACAAAGTCCCATGAGAGTTATACAATTTTACATTGGGGCTTTTTTTATGTGCTCCCGCCCCTATTGCTCAGTGCTCACTCATATATGGGAGTTGTAGTTCTCTTCCAGATGATCTGGATGGAAGGGTCCTGCCTGCAGCATATAAGTCCCAACATTCTTAGCATGGCTGTATTCGTTTTTGTGTCCACTAAACTGCAACGCAGTACCATCTAGTGGCAATTTTATAATCTGCAACTAGTAACAATGCAGTATGTTACACAAGCAAAACAAACAAAAAGAACAGATGTGACAACAACTTCCACGCAACCATACACAAACACATACACACATGTGCTTTCCCTCTCCTCCCAAGCTTGTATTCACAACCCAAGAATTACATAGAAACAATACCCTAACAAGTTACATTCAAAGAAGGCATCTCCAAGTATGAGGCCATACTGCAGATGATTCCAGCCATGAGTTCCAAATTTTCTGGAATTTTCTGGGGGCACAATCTGCCTTCATATATTTTTATTTTTTTCTACTTAAGTAACTACAATAATTGTATGAAAGACTTGTGTTAAGGATGATGGACGGACTTCTTCTTTAATCAACAGCAGACATATTGTTCATGATGCCTGGTGGTTGGTTCACTAGAAGCAGGGGAGTATCTACAGCATTTGCCTTGGGTGGCATTTTTCAGGGGGGCTGCCCCCAGGAAAAAGGGAATAGTGGCATCGCTACAGGGGGGCAATTGCCCCCCTGTTCTCTCCACCAGGGGCGGACTCTATCAGCCAGGATTGGCTGGGCTCGGGCGTGGGGGGGGGTAGTCTCGGCTTAGCTGGACTTGGGCAGAAAGCCCGGGCCTGCAGTGATGTAATGGACTTCTATAGAGGAGCATTATATGGGGAGAACTAGGGAAGCAATGATCTCTGATCTTCCTTAACCTCTTCTGGGGGCATGATCATCCTCACCAACAGGACACTTCAAAGCTGGGGCCTCCTCCCAGTTACCTTCCCAGTGATCTCTGCTCTTTTCCTCCATGTGACAGGTGAGGCTGGGCGTGTCTCCCTTCTACCCTGCCACATACATCACTGACCAGTATTTAAATCTCCAGCAACTTCCAGCTACACAGAGAGCAGCTAACCTCTTATTGGCTGATGACCACAGGACGGAGTCACCAACATTTATATCTGTCATTCATCATTTCCATTATCACCAAATATAATATTAATACAGATAATAATTATAACATTGCACATCAGAAGGAAAAATGTCCCTTCATTGGTGTCAGTTGGAAGAATGCCCCTTGCATTGGTGTTAGTGGGAAGAATGCTCCCTTCATTGGTGTCAGTTGGAAGAATGTACCTTGCATGGTGTCAGAGGGAGGAATGCTCCCTACATTGGTGTCAGTGGGAAGAATGCTCCCTTCATTTATGTCAGTGGAAAGAATGTGCCTTCATTGGTGTCAGTTGGAAGAATGTCCCTTGTATTGGTGTCAGTGGGAAGTATGCTCCCTTCTTTGGTGTTAGTTGGAAGAATGTCCTTTGCCTTGGTGTCAGTGGGAAGAATGCTCCTTAAATTGGTGTCAGTGGGAAGAATGCTCCTTACATTGGTGGTCAGTGGAAAGAATGCTTCTTACATTGGTGGTCAGAGGTAACTTGATAAATACTCAAGGAACATGGTTGAGCATGGTTGTCCCAGGTAGGTAAACAGTCTCTGATCATCTCCTGTATCATGTCCACAGTCTCTGACCATCTCCTGTATTATGTCCGCAGTCTCTGACCAACTTTTGTATCATGTCCACAGTCTCTATTACTCAACGAACCCCATGGTTGAGCATGGCTGTTCTAGGCATGTCCACAGTCTCTGACCATCTCCTATATCATGTCAGCAGTCTCTGACCCACTCATGTATCATGTCCACAGGCTCTGACCAACTCCTGTATCATGTCCGCAGTCTCTGAGCATCTTCTGCATCATGTCTGCAGTCTCTGACCAACTCCTGAGGTGGAGCTCTAATAGGAAGGGGTGGAGTTTACATATGAAGGGGTGGATCTTAAACAGGAAGGGATGGGACAAATTTAGATGATGGGGAACCTAATTTAATTTTAAAGTAGTAAATGGCTGCTCAGCTTTACCTTATTCACTAAACTAAGCTTTCTTTTTGCTTAGATAAGATGAAGTTCCCATTCCCTTTGAATATCAAATTATGCAAGGAAAAGTAAAAACAGATTTTTGAATTATTGAAGTTATTATTGCTTTCCTCTATTAACTGAGTGGACTTTGTAATGTTAAAAATTCTCTACATCCTTAGTAAATTAACTTTATAGACTGAAGAAGTTTTCTTTCAGAGAGCTTTTTTCTTTTAAAAAGATGTCTCTTTTCATTACTTTTTCTATGCAATGTATTCCATGCTGGCCTAAAATTGGTTTATTTGCCAGGAGCCATATTCATGCAATACAAACTCTGATTATTTGCTTGACATAACAATTGCTACTGATAACATCCCACTCTTCCCAGCTCAGCTATCTCTCTGCTTCAAGGACCATATTTATTATTCTGAACTCTGCATTAGGGATGAGCCGAACACCCCCCAGTTCGGTTTGCACCAGAACCTGCGAACGGACCAAAAGTTTGCGCAAACTTTAGAACCCTATTAAATACAATGGACTTGAACGTTCAAAATCAAAAGTGCTAATTATAAAGGCTAATATGCAAGTTATTGTCCTATAAAGGGTTTGGGGACCCGGGTCCTGCCCCAGGGGACATGTATCAATGCAAAAAAAAAGTTTTAAAAACTACCGTTTTTTCGGGAGCAGTGATTTTATTGATGCTTAAAGTGAATTTTTTTTTTGAAATATTCCTTTAAATATCGTACCTGGGGGGTGTATAAAGTATGCCTGTGAAGTGGCATGTGTTTCCCGTGTTTAGAACTGTCCCTGCACAAAATGAAATTTCTAAAGGAATAAAAAGTAATTTAAAACTGCTTGCGGCTTTAATGTAATGTCTGGTCCCGTCAATATGGATGAAAATCATTGAGAAAAATGGCATGGGTATCCCCCCCACCCCCAGCCCACTAGCAGCCCCTTTGGGTCTTGTATGGATATTAAGGGGAACCCCCGCACCCAAATAAAAAAAAAGCCCTATATACTTTGAACAGCAGTATACAGGCGGTGCAAACAAGACAGGGACTGTAGGTTTGTTCTTAAGTAGAATCTGTTTGTAATTTGGAAAAAAATTTAAGTGTAGCCCCAGCCAAAAAAATAATTTTTAAGCTTTTTGGAAAACATAGGGAAGGGTTATCACCCCTGTAACATTTGTTTTGCTGCCTGTTCAGAACATTTCACCTCACTTTCCGTCATAATGACAAATGTTTTTATTTTTTATTATTGAAACAAGGATTGGTGATAAAGCATCAGTGGAGAGGAGACACCTTTTTCCCATATTAACTCTTACAGGAGAGAATTTACCTTCCTAGGGGTAGATTTCCTCTCACTTGCTGTTGTCTCATTTAGTTTGCAAGTAGGAGTCGTTTGTAAGTTGGATGTTTGAAAGTAGGGGCCTGCCGTATATACTCTGCAGAAATTTGCCCCTTAGGTGTTGGTGTTGCCACAAAACTGTGAGCCCTCACAGTTACTCTTGGTGGGCGCTGGAAAGCCCTGCTGTGAACTCTATTATAGAATTGTAATTACATGCCATTGTTAAACAGTGGTAGGAAAAATTGGGCCTTTGGTGGTGGTGCTGGTGCCACAACACTGTAAGTCCTCACAGTTACTCTTGGTGGGTGCAGGAATGGGCCCCGCTGTGAAATATTAGATCAAGAATTGTAATTACATGCCCCTGTTGAACAGGGGCAGAAAAATTGGGCCTTTGGTGGTGGTGTTGCCACAACACTGTAAGCCCTCACAGTTACTCTTGGTGGGTGCAGGAATGGGCCCTGCTGTGAATTATTAGATCAAGAATTGTAATTACATGCCCCTGTTGAACAGGGGCATAAAAATTGGGCCTTTGGTGGTGGTGGTGGTGGTGTTGCCACAACACTGTAAGCAGAGGCGGCTCTAGGCTTTGTGAGGCCTTAGGCAAATCTTAGACATGAGGCCCCACTTACTCGCATAATGGGAAAAAAAATGAAAGTGATAGAAAGTAACTGCATAAATTGCATATATTAAGAGCCTTAAATCATGTGAACTATGTATTCACAGTTTCTAGAAACTTCTCTAACCAATTACTCTTCAATCAAATATCATTAAACATAGTGTATATTAGCAATGTGTTTAAGTTATAGCTAAAGTGTCAAAAAACATATTTCTCCATTTAACATGAAGGTCAGGTTAATATAACCCAGCCAGCACAGAGTTCACCGTTACATCAGAGTCTGCCGGAGAACCCCTCACAGTGCAAGGGGAAATTTGATGTAAAGGGGAACACTGATGTAAGGGTGTGGGGGTTACTGATATAAGGGGGAACCTTTTATCTGAGTGCCCCCTTACCTTACTGTATTCAATCCCCCCTTACATCAGTGACCCCTCCCCCCCCCCAGACTGGCCTGGTGGCGCTGTCACTGACCTCCTCTCAGGTGCACCGTGCAAGGCACAGTCAGATATTTCTCTCTGAGCTCCAGCGTGGCGGCTTTGGTCTCATCCTATATTCTCCTCTCCACAGTCCACACACTCCTGCCTCCTCCAATGACGCCCGTCCTAGCAGCGCTCCCAATCATGACTCCTCTGTAGGCTCCCCCCCCCCCCAAAGACTGTAGACATGATACAGGAGATGGTCAGAGACTGTGCGGCTATAATACAAGAGATGGTCAGAGACCGCAGACATGATACAAGAGATTTTCTTATTATGGTAATGACAAGCAAACTCTCACCCGGCTAACACGGTGACACCACATTGTTGCAGCCGCCACCAAACATTAGAGCCACAACCACAGATGATCCCGCCACAGACAGGGTACATATGATCCCTCTTTACACGCCTCCATTCCCTACTACAAGCAAGAGGAACCAGACATTCGCTTTGAGAGCTCAACAGTGCATCCTGGGAGGTGAAGTCTCTGCAGAGCGCAGGCACCAGCTTACTAGTGTGGAGAACTACACCTTAGGAGAAGGCTAGGATGGTGTTAGAGCCTGCTATTGGCTGCAACTGATGAGATGTTCTCGGTGTGGGGGGGGGGGGGGTTGGTACAGCTAGCAGGAACCTCCATGGCTTTTCCCCAGTGTGTGCTGGCCTCCTCACCCCACCAGCCCAGGGACACCCAGGACAGTCTTTAATATTGATTGGACGCTGGGAAAACATTTTGCTGGGCCACCAACCCCTAGCAATTTCACTCTCCACCCCAACATCCCAAAAAACTAACACACACATAGACTTATCTAAAAACAACTTTAATAGTGTAAACATAAATATCTGGTTCACTCACTGATTGCTCAAGGCTCACTAATTGGTTGCTAGGTTACTGCACATCATAACCTCTAAATGATTGGTTGATAGAAGTTACTGCACAATATTACCACTAAATGATTGGTTGTTAGAGGTTACTACACATTATTACTGCTCACTGATTGGTTGCTATGGGTTACTGCTCATTACCCAGGGGGTGGGGTGGTAGAAAGCTGGCAGAAGGGTAAAGGTGTGATGAAGATGATGGGGGGTGGTAGGAAGCTGGCAGAGGGGTAAAGGTGGGATGAAGATGACAGGGGGGTGGTAGGAAGCTGGCAGAGGGGTACAGGTGGGATGAAGATGACAGGCGGGGTGGTAGGAAGCTGGCAGAGGAGTACAGGTGGCATGATGATGACAGGCGGGGTAGTAGGAAGCTGGCAGAGGGGTACAGGTGGCATAATGATGACAGGAGGGGTAGTAGGAAGCTGGCAGAGGGGTACAGGTGGGATGAAGATGATAGGGGGTGGTAGGAAGCTGGCAGAGGGGTACAGGTGGGATGAAGATGACAGGCGGAGTGGTAGGAAGCTGGCAGAGGGGTACAGGTGGCATGATGATGACAGGTGGGGTGGTAGGAAGCAGGCAGAGGGGTACAGGTGGCATGATGATGACAGGCGGGGTGGTAGGAAGCTGGCAGAGGGATACAGGTGGCATGATGATGACAGGCGGGGTGGTAGGAAGCTGGCAGAGGGATACAGGTGGGATGAAGATGACGGGGGTGGTAGGAAGCTGGCAGAGGGGTAAAGGTGGGATGAAGATGACATCCCATAGGGAAACACTGCCGCGGAGCCCATAGACGATCGTTTTTCTCGTCATTTTAAAAAATGACGAGAAAAATGACCGTGTGTGGGGAACAAGCTGTTCCCTCGTTTAAAATGTCATTATTCACGGCGGTTTTTAAACCGCCGTGAATAATGATCGTGTGTACGCGGCATAATGGATGCGTTCAGGAGATCCTCTGCCACAGAATCTATGGTGTCCCAAACCTCTTGCTGGTCCTGTTGTTCAAATTCCCTTTTTCTGGATGGATGACATCCCTCCAGAGAGTTACTGGGCCCCTTCCTTCACTGTGATCTCTCACCAGTCCTTCGGAACGGTCCTCCCCCAGCCTCCTCTTCTAGAAACGGGTCCCCTGGCAAGGCGGCACCCTGGGATTCCTCCTCCCGAAGTGGGCTCCAGCTAAAAGGTGCTGAGCCCAGGGCTGAAGTTGCAGTCCCAGGACTAAAGGTGCCTGGGACTGAAGTGCACGCGGCCCCATGGCCTGGAGGGCCACGCGCCACCCACTAGGACTCTGACTCTGGAACCAAAAAGAACCGACCAAAAAAAACCCTCCCAGGCGGCGTCTGCCCCTTATGTATCCTCTCCCGGCATGCCCAGCAGGTCAACCACACCTACCGTATGGCTGCCGAGAGAGGAAACCAAATTGCTGCCCTATTACCTGTGGTTCAACCCCGAGTATAGGTGACAGCGCCACCCACACTTCTATGGGGAACTGCACACCAGGCAAAACAACAGCAAGACAGAGTCCAGCAAATTGAAAGATTCGAGCCAACTATCACTCAAATCACCCTTAAATTTGGCATAGCAGTCCCTAAATTTGGTACCCCCACTACAGGAGCAAGGAGAGGTCCACTTTGTTCTTTGGTGTGGGTCTTTTAGGTACGCTTGCCAACGAACTGCATGGCAGGTCGACATATGTCTGGTCAAGCACGTGGTGCCCAAGCGGCTGATGTTTTGGCCACGCGAGATACGCTTCAGACATATGTTGCAAATGGCAATGGTGCGATCTGCTGCACACGTCTGAAAAAAGGCCCACACCAAAGAACTTTTGGAATAACGCACAGAGACAGCGCCCTGCACATGCAGAGCTCTGTGGTGTGATGCAGTCGTTTTGCTGCCCTTAAGCTGGCCCCTGGAGGGCATCCTGCCTCATTGGAGATGTGCCTCCTCCTCCTCTCTCCTATCAGGCACCCACGTGGAGTCAGTGACCTCATCATCCCCTTCCTCCTCATCACTGGAGCAAATCTGGCAGTATGCTGCAGCTGGGGGAACATGACTGCCAGATAGCTGTCCTTGTTGGGCACCCCCTCTCTCTGGGCTCACGTTACTGCCTTCCTCTATCTGGGTTCCATCATTGGAGCCTTCAAAACGCTGGCCATCCTCCTGGAGCATGTACCCAACACTGTGGTCAAACAGTTCGGGGGACTCCTCAGGAGGACATGGTGGGGTTAGGGAAGGAGTGACTGATGTCATTGAGCCGAGGGAAGAGGCCGCTTTGGCAGCTGCTTTGCCAGACAAAGTACCCTGAGCCTGGGTGAGAGAGGATGAGGACGGCTTGGTCATCCACTCTACCAAGTCTTGGGCATGTTGCAGCTCAACATGGCCAGCTGCCAAAAAGAAGGACAAGCGTGTCCCACGGCCACGTGCTGATGAGGATGCACCGTGTCCATGACCAGCACTGTTGCCTCTAGACACAGAGCCTGTCTGCCTCTCCTTGTTTGCCTTCCAGACATACTAATGGCCTGCAGTGAGATGTAGCTGCACAAAGGAGGGATGTGTGTATATATATATATATATATATATATATATATATATATATATGTATGTAGTGGCCTCACTCTCCCTCTCCGTTTCTATCGCCTGGTTGGCTGGTTTTGTCTAGGGGTACCTGGGAGAGGAGAGGAGAGTGCAGGAACACTACGCCAAGCTCTCCCCTCGTATGTATATGAGGGTTGAGCAAAGTCACTTTAATTACCTCTGCATCTGTTCACTGCATATGAAGCCTCCGAATTGTTCCGTGGATGTGTCTGCCAGTAATAGAGCCCCACACCAATTAAAAGTCCAACACTCTTTTATTTCTCCATTGCCAGGGTGAACATAATAGTTGAACTTTCAGTAACAGACAGACAGGGATGTGGATACGAGTAGGCCCAGGCACAAATAAACTCTCCTATTCCTTTGCAAGCGAATAGGCCTGGCGCACGGTCTCTGCCACCGACCGTGAGATTGGTCGCTGCCACCGACCGGATGAACCGGATGAACTGTTGAGGCCCCTGCCACAGGCCTAATAGCAGGTCTCTGCCACTGACCTTAGTTGACTAGATGGACCGCTGCCACCGGTCCTAGAACATGAACCACCCTCCTCTCTGAACTTGGCCCCTGTTCGGGAAAGATATCCATCCGGGCGGTCTCCAGAGATTCACCCGGCACTGGCAATATGCTGCACAAGATCTTCGGATGAATCCCTGCTCCGGTCCCTTACGCCTCTGGATTCGGGTGCCCAACTCCCGGGGCACCCTAGGACAATCCCTCCCTTGTGGGACCCAGCTGAAGGTACTCCGGCTGAGTACCTCACCCCAGACTGAAGGTGTCTGGGATGGAACACGAACTACAAGTGTCTAGGCCTAGGCCGCCTGGACACCGACCGCGGACAGCAGCCCTCAGGCTGAAGGTGCCTGGGACTCGACCCTCGTGGCGACGATGTCTGCCCCCTTTATACCCTCTCCCAGCAAGCACAGCGGGTTGCCCGCCCCGCCGTACAACTGCTGCGAGAGGTCACAAAGGCTACGGCACTGCAGCGATGGTTCAACCCCGGCCCAAAGTGACAGCGCCACCTGCTGGGCCACAGGGAACTAGACATCACTGATGTCTTCACCAGAATTAAACACTTTGAAAAGTAAATACCCGTTACATATATATATATATATATGTAGCGATACCTCCAACTAAGAAGGCCGCAGATTTAGTTTGGGCCCTGAAAGACAGCTCCGCCAACCCCCAGCAAGGTACTCGACCCCCTACTGGCACAGTTAGTTACGGCAGCAATAAACTCTTATACTATATGAGTAATTAAACATCGAGACAATAATAGTATAAAAAGGGTATATGATTTACTTAAGCTTTTGATAAGAAAGGGGTTAACATTTATAACAGTTCACAGACAGTATATATATTGCAGAGCCCTGCAGCACTAACACACTATACATATGGAGTGAACAGTAACAAGTGCGCCACGTGGGCGACCGTTAACTAGGCGTCCTGTGGCGCAGTAACCAAACAAAATAGCAAGCTGACCAGGCCTGGTTCAGATATCTACAACTTAGTCTATAGGGGATGATGTTCTTTTCTTCACCGGCAGGTCTTTAACGGTGGTGCACATTAACAGAGTATGATTTGTAATCCAGTGGGAAAGGTAAAGATGTGGTAAACACTGTACTATATAAAGTGTTAGTTCCGCTCCTTTGAGGTCCTCTAATGAGAGTATCAAGAACAACTTGTGGGCCACGGCAGTCTATAGGCCTATTAGCAACAACAGTGTATGGTTTAGGCATACGCCCTCTCACCCGCCCGGACAGGGTCCCAGTCCGGGGAACTTCCACCGACTGTGTCACACACACACACACACACAGTGTCCGCAACGATCGGGTCCTCGATCCGGTCCAGGCTGTAGACAAACGAGGTCCGGAGCCACCCAGGCTCGCAGTGGGGTGAAAGGCTCTTTGGTGCTGCGCAAGGTCTCAGGCTTCAGGCCTTGCACTCCGACACATCCGCACAGGAGGATCAGTCTCTGAAGTCTCGTGTCCCAAAAGAGGCCGAGCGCAGCCGCGCCTCCTCCTTATATAACCCCTCCCATGAGTCTCTGCGGTGAACACTGCCGAATGGGTTTCTGGGTGATGTAGTCTCCGGGAAGTAAAAGGGGAACACCCCGCTACACACTCCCCCCACTTGAACTCTTTGGTCCCCAAAGATAAACCTTAACAAAGACTATGTACAACTTTAGACAATTCTGCGAACGATGTTGGCATAGGGAATTCCCACCAAAACTGAGGGGTAGAATTCCCTTGCCCACAGGTCACATTATCATTGGTGGCCTGCCTAACTGTGCCAGAGAGTGAGTTGGGGTTGCCCTCCACCAAATGGAAAGTGGAGGGATCTGGATTCTCAGCATTTCTCCTAGCAGTAACTACAGAGTCCTCCGAGCTATTCCCCATTTGTGGGTAGGTCAGCCTCTTAGGAGGCCGGATGACTCTTCGAGCCCTTTGCTCTCTTGGGACTTCTGGCTCTGGCGCCACAGGCTCCTCTTCCTCTGAGTAACTATCACGGGCATCTTCCCAGTGATCTGATGAAGGACTATATGGGATGAACTCTGTGGCCTCTGGGTTCAGTGTTCCATCTGGAGTGTCTTCAGTAGGTGGAAGATCTATAGTGGAAGTTCCTGGAGTTGGGGAAGGCCACAACCAATCAAGTTCTCTTTCTTCATCTTCACTAAGTTGAGAGGCCTCTCCATCTTCAGCTCGGGAGGTCTGCGACCGAGTGTTTGGCCTGGGAGTATCCAGAATAGAGACCGGTTCAGGAGAATCTCTCACGGGAGGTATCCTGACTGCTTCAGCAAGTGGGAGCAGGTGGTTTCGATGCCACGTCTTCAGTGGGCCTACCCTTCCTTCTGGCTTCAACTTGTAGACAGGTAGGCCCGGCAACTTCCTACAGATGACATAGGGTTCAGATCTCCATCTGTCCGCAAGTTTGTGCTTCCCAGGGACCCCCAGATTGCGTAACAGTACTCTATCCCCGGGCTGTAGGTCTTGTATCCGGACCTTCAAGTCGAAGTTTCTTTTGTTCCGAGCTCCTCTTTGATCTGAGGCCGCTTGAGCTTGTTCATAGGCCACTTTCAGGCTGTGTCTGAGCCTGTCCACATATCCTTTGTGGGATGTGGCTGAGGAATGGTCCAGAGAGGTGCCAAAGGCCAAGTCCACAGGCAGTCTCGCCTCTCTCCCAAACATGAGTCGATAGGGGGAGTAGCCTGTAGCATCACTAGTGGTGCAGTTGTAAGCATGTACTATTGCTGCTATGTGTTTTCTCCAATGTTGCTTCTTCTCACTTTCCAGAGTCCCCAACATGTTGAGCAAGGTTTGGTTAAACCTCTCCGGCTGAGCATCTCCCTGTGGGTGGTAAGGGGTAGTTCGAGTCTTCTTGATTCCCAACGAATCCAGGAGTTTCCGGATCAGTCGACTCTCAAAGTCCCTTCCTTGATCTGAATGAAGTCGTTGGGGCAGCCCATAATGGACAAAATACTTCTCCATGAGTATCTTGGCTACTGTGGAAGCCTTCTGGTCTTTGGTTGGGAAAGCTTGGGCATACCGGGTGAAATGATCGGTTATCACCAGAACATTTCCTAGTCCACTCAGATCGGGTTCGAGGCAGAGGAAATCAATGCATACCAGATCCATTGGGCCTTGACTTTGTAGATGGCCCATTGGGGCAGCTTGATGAGGTAAAGTCTTCCTCTGGATGCAACGTGCACATGAGTGGCAGTACTCTTCTACCTCTGCCCTCATGCAGGGCCAATAGAACCGACTTCTAACAAGTTGAAAGGTCCTTTCAGCCCCTAGGTGACCATGATTGTCATGCAGGGCAATCAGAACAGTCTCTCGATGTTTCTCTGGGAGGAACAGTTGCCATTTATCTTCTGAGTCATCAGAGGGGCCCCTTCGGTAGACCACTCCCTGATGTACCTGCAACCTGTCCCACTCTTTCCTCAACAGGCGGGCTTCTTTTGAGGAGTGACTCAGGAGTTTGTTTGGATCCTGATTCTCCAGAGCTTCCAGAACCAATTTCCCCATTGGATCTTCTAACTGGTCACTTCTTAGTTCCTTCTTGGACAACTTTGGCAGATAGTCTTCTCCCAGCTGAGTTACTCCACAGTATTGTTTGGGGACTCCTACCATGGTAACTCCTATCTCTTCCGCCCGTGAGCCCCCTCTGGCTTGCAATTCAGCCCCTTGACAAAGGGCCCGCACCCCATCAGGTGCTACTTGAGTCCAGTCTTCCATGTCACAGTTGGGACCATGGGATCTCCTGGACAGAGCATCTGCATCTCGATTCCCAATCCCTGGCCTGTACTTTAGGCTGAAATTGAATCCAGACAGACAATGCGGCCAGCCACCTGTGTCCAGTGGCGTCCAGTTTTGCTGTAGTGAATAAGTAGGTCAGGGGGTTTTAGTCGGTCTTCACAATGAACTCCGCCCCATACAGGTAGTCCTTGAGCTTGTCTACTATCGCCCACTTAAGGGCCAAGAACTCCAGTTTATGAGTGGGGTAGTTTTTCTCAGAGGGGGAAAGGCTCCTGCTCACGTAGGCAACGGGCCGCAGTTGCCCTTCGTGTTCTTGATAAAGCACTCCCCCCAGACCGTCATGACTAGCATCTACGTGTAGTTCATAGGGTTTGGTTGGGTCTGCATAGGCCAAGACTGGAGCAGTGGTTAGGCTCTACTTCAATGCCTGGAAGGCCTCTTCACATTTCTGGTTCCACTGATCTTGGACTGACTCTCCCGGCTTCCGGGGCCCTGAGTCGTCCTCTTCTCCCTCAGTCTTGAGCAGTTCATTCAATGGTCTAGCAATTCGGGCAAATCCTTCCACAAACCTCCTGTAATAGGAGCAGAACCCCAAGAAGGACCGGAGTTCTGTTACTGTGGTGGGTCACGGCCAGGAGGTAGCTGCCTCCAGTTTCTCAGGGTCTGTGGCCACCCCTTCTTCAGACACTATGTGTCCCAGATAATTCACAGAAGATTGGTAGAACCGACACTTCTCAGGCGAAAGCTTGAGTCCCTCCTCACTGAGTCTCCTCAAGACTTTTTCCAGCCTCTCCTCGTGTTCCTCCAGGGTTCTTCCAAAGACAATGACATCGTCCAGGTATACAAGGACTTCAATAAGGTTCATGTCACCTACAGTCTTTTCCATGAGACGTTGGAAAGTATCTGGGGCTCCAGACAGACCTTTGGGCATCCGGTCGAATTCAAAGAATCCCACTGGGGTTATGAATGCTGTCTTCTCCTTGTCTTCTGGGTGCATAGGGATCTGATAGTATCCACTCTTGAGATCCATAACGCTGAACCACTTGGCTCCTGATAAGCTCTGCAAGGCATCCTCTATCCTCGGAGTAGTGTACTGGTCGGGTATGGTTCTCCTGTTAAGGGTCCTGTAATCGATACAGAGCCTCAACGATCCATTCTTCTTCCTGACCACCACTATCGGTGAGGCATAAGGGCTTCTGGACTCCCGTATCACACCGGTCCTTTTCAATTCTGCAAGTTGTTCCCTTAGATCCTCCAGATCTGCTAGTGGGACCCGCCTGACTCTCTCTCTGAAGGGCTTGTCTTCTTGGAGGCGGATCCGATGGGTGGCACTCCTTGCACACCCCACATCAAATTCATCCCTGGAGAAGATCTTCTCCCATCTGGTCAACTGGGCCTTGGCTCTCTCCCTCCAAGCCCTGGGCAGGTTCGGGTTTTCCATGGATAGCTTCTCCCAAGCATCTCCTCCTTCGCCCGCCCCCTTTACTTCCGACAAGTTGACCGGGGCAGCAGGGCTCACCTGGCCCAGCAGCATTCTGGCTGGGATTTCCATGGGTCCATCTGTATTGTTCCTAACACTCACTGGAACTCTACAATGGGCCTTCTTCAGGGCCTTCAGCGGAATCACTTCTGGTATCACTTCCAGGCCGGGGAAATCTTCCCTTGGTTCAGACTCCAACATGACAAAGGGTCCAGGTTGCTCCCAAGTAAGCTTCACTGTGGCTCTGAGACAGGTTACTTCACCGGGCTGCAACACCACCCCTTCTCTTCCAAGTCTCCACACCTTCCCTATCCCCTCTCCAGGGGTCTTCTGCTCTAGGACCAGCCGTTGATAAGCCGTCTTCAGCATGGGGTGAATCTTGGTGGCCGCTGACGCCTTCTCTTTCACTAGAGAGGTCAGAAGTCTTCGGACCAGGTCCGTGTTTGTTCCTATTATAAGGGAACTCTTGTTGGCTCCTGGCGGCCGAGGGCATACAACCGCCAGAGTATCAAACACTTCAGCTTTTCCAGCCACGGATGGGTCAAAGATCATCCTGACAGGCAAATAGCCATCGTAGGGGAAATTCTGGGTCCCAATCCCACATATCTCTAGTCCCTCTATCTTCTGGATGGGCAAGTGACTCAAGTGCTTCTCGTAGAAATCTCGGTATAACAGGGTCACTTGTGCCCCAGTATCCAAGATGGCTCTGGTGTAGACTCCCTCCACTTGAATGTGCACTATGGGAGATGGGCCTACTAGCCTCTCCGGATATGGCCCGGCAGGGGTCGCCTTCTTCTGGCCCTTTCCCTTCGGACTCTCTCCCATCCAGTTCCCTTTGGACTTTAATCTTTCTTGAGCCTGGAATGCATTAATTTCCCTCCTCTCAATGGGTGTACAGACCCGCTGAGGGATATTATTGATTTTCCTAGGTGTGCACCCCCTCTGGGGAGCGCTGTGCCTCTTCTGAGGGGTCTTGCCCCCTTTATCTGGGATGTATCTTTGTTGAGGAATGATGTATTTCTTCTGAGGCGTTTTATCTCTTCTTTCTTTCTGCTTCGCTTTCAGCTTGGAGCTCACTGAAGGTGATGGGCACCCGGTTGACTCCTTCACCGGGGCCCTCTGGAGTTTCCCGCCGACTTGCGGTTGTCCAGCTTCTTCTTCTTGGGACTGGAACAAGTAGCCGCAACATGGCCAATTCCTCCACAGTTAAAGCAGACTATATCTCCCCATTCTTGTAAAGATGCGGGTGCCGAAGCAATTGGGAATAGTTCCTTCCGTGGTACCTCTCTCTTGGGATCCTCTGTATCTTTCGCCATCAAAGAGGTCAACATTTCTAACACCTTGGACATTTGTGCTTTTAAAGTGTCTACCTCTGAGTCTCTTTCAGTAGTCATCACTGGGTTGACTAGCACCTGTGCGGGGACAACATTTGCCTTAATCATTTGCTGGTCCTGTTGTAGTGCCTCCTCATCTCTGATGATTTTTATCAAATCAGCATAAGTCAGCAACGTTCCTCCTCCCGAGGTTTTCAGGTGCAGCCAGACTGGATCCGAGCGTAACGCTCCCTTTAAGACTTGCTTCATTCTTGCCGCATCTGCATCTTGGGGCTTCATTCCCTTCTTCAACACAATCTTGCACAGCAACCTGTTTAGTCTCCTAACATATTCTGACAGTTTTTCCCTTGGTTGTTGGAAAGTATGTTCAAATTGGTAGACCATCTCTGTCACCTTTTCCAATTGACCAAACTCTTCCTGTAGCATAGCTAGACAGTCTTGTGCCGTGCAATCGGCATTCCCAAACCGAAAACTTTTCACTGCTTCTGCTGCTGCGCCTTTCAGGCTTTCTATCACTCGTTGCCTCTTCTGTGCTTCTGGCACCTCCCATGCCTCTACTGCCTGCAATGCCTGCTCCACCCAGGTATCAAAATCTTCTTCCCCTGCAGGGACAGGGAGCTTCCCTGAGAATGTCTTCAATCTCCGGTAGCTAGTTTCTACATGCACTGTGTTTGTCTTCTGACATTTGATTAGCAGATCTCCTATCGCCTTTATCAATTCTGGTGATATAGCAGTGGCAGGTGCGGGTGTCACCGGGGGCATCACCCTGTCTCCCTTTACTGGTGAGGCGCGGGCCGCAGCCTGCGGTGATCCCATCGGTGATGGTTCCTTCTTTATAGTTAAAGCAGGCGCCACCCTATAGGTTCTATTATCTGGCGTCTTTACACACTTGCGCCTGCACGCCTCTGGTATCCCGTCTCCGTATTCCACTAGTGCATACTGATATGAAGTATCCGGGTCTGCCTTTATATCTATCACCCATGGTGTGTGATCTGGGGACACTGACTTCATCAACTCCTCTACCATCTCAGTCTTCCATTTCTCCCCTGGGAGGCTGATGACTATTGAATTGTTTGGCTCTGCCCTTCCGGCTTTGCACCACTCTTCTATCACTTGTGGATCCATGGGGTCCATGCCGGGACTTCTGGCGTTCACCTGCTGTATCAGGATCCCGGACCCGAGCCCCCACGTGTAGCGATACCTCCAACTAAGAAGGCCGCAGATTTAGTTTGGGCCCTGAAAGACAGCTCCGCCAACCCCCAGCAAGGTACTCGACCCCCTACTGGCACAGTTAGTTACGGCAGCAATAAACTCTTATACTATATGAGTAATTAAACATCGAGACAATAATAGTATAAAAAGGGTATATGATTTACTTAAGCTTTTGATAAGAAAGGGGTTAACATTTATAACAGTTCACAGACAGTATATATATTGCAGAGCCCTGCAGCACTAACACACTATGCATATGGAGTGAACAGTAACAAGTGCGCCACGTGGGCGACCCTTAACTAGGCGTCCCGTGGCGCAGTAACCTAACAAAATAGCAAGCTGACCAGGCCTGGTTCAGATATCTACAACTTATGCCGCGTACACACGATCATTAAACCGCCGTGAATAATGTCATTTAAAACGGGGGAACAGCTTGTTTCCCACACACGGTCGTTTTTCACGTAATTTTTTCTCTTGACGAGAAAAACGACAGTCTGTGGGCTCCGTGGCAGTGTTTCCCTATGGAAAACATGTCGAAAAAAACGACGAGAAAAATTAGAACATGTTCTAATTTTTCTCGTCGTTTTTAATGCCGTTTTTCTCGTCGAAAAAAACGACAGAAAGCCCACAGACTATCGTTTTTCTCGTCGAATGGGAAAAATGTTGTTTTTTTTCGACGAGAAAAACGGCCGTGTGTACGCGGCATTAGTCTATAGGGGATGATGTTCTTTTCTTCACCGGCAGGTCTTTAACGGTGGTGCACATTAACAGAGTATGATTTGTAATCCAGTGGGAAAGGTAAAGATGGGGTAAACACTGTACTATATAAAGTGTTAGTTCCGCTCCTTTGAGGTCCTCTAATGAGAGTATCAAAAACAACTTGTGGGCCACGGCAGTCTATAGGCCTATTAGCAACAACAGTATATGGTTTAGGCATACGCCCTCTCACCCGCCCGGACAGGGTCCCAGTCCGGGGAACTTCCACCGACTGTGTCACACACACACACACAGTGTCCCCAACGATCGGGTCCTCGATCCGGTCCAGGCTGTAGACAAACGAGGTCCGGAGCCACCCAGGCTCGCAGTGGGGTGGAAGGCTCTTTGGTGCTGCGCAAGGTCTCAGGCTTCAGGCCTTGCACTCCGACACACCCGCACAGGAGGATCAGTCTCTGAAGTCTCATGTCCCAAAAGAGGCCGAGCGCAGCCGCGCCTCCTCCTTATATAACCCCTCCCATGAGTCTCTGCGGTGAACACTGCCGAATGGGTTTCTGGGTGATGTAGTCTCCGGAAGTAAAAGGGGAACACCCCGCTACACATATATATATATATATACATATATCTGTACTGATTATAACGCAGCTATCAGAATCAACTGCCTGCTGTGGTATTAGTATGAGAAAAGCAGCAACTGTCTTCCGTTAGTTTTAGGTGAACACTGTGCAGAGGACACAGTACACTAACTGAAAATACTTGCAGCTCTCTGCCTGTGGTTTTATTATGAGAACACCACACATTGTATTCAGGTTCCTTTAAGTGAACGCTGTGCAAAGGACAGAAGTACTGCAGTACACTAAATTAAATTAATGCAGCTCCCTGCCTGTGGTTTTATTATGAGAACACCACTAATTGGTTTCAGGTAAGCTTTAGGTGAACGCTATGCAAAGCACACAGTACACTAAGTGAAACACTGCAGCTAGCACAATCACCTGCCTGCCTGTCACAGTATAGAGAATAACAGGAACGGATCTAGCTAAACTGAATACAGTGTATAAATATATATACAACACCTAGGATGCATATATATCCTCTACACACTGTAACTGCAGCTAACTGACTTACCTGCCTGCTCTATCTAACTCAATATAAACGACACTGTCTCTCTCTCTCTCTGTAAGCTCTCTATTTAACCAACACCGCAACACACTATACAAGGCCACCACGGAGGCGGCCTTATATAGTGTGGGGCGTGTACTAAACCCCCTGAGACATAATTGGCCAAAGCCACCCTGGCTTTGGCCAATTATGGCTCTCCGTTTTTTGCGCGCTGTGATTGGCCAAAGCATGCGGGTCATAGTGCATGCTTGGCCAATCATCAGCCAGCAATGCACTGCAATGCCGCAGTGAATTATGGGCCGTGACGCGCCACTCGAATTTGGCACGAATGGCCCATAATGTTTGCAATTCGGCGAACGGCCGAACAGACGATGTTCGAATCAAACATGGGTTCGACTCGAACACGGAGCTCATCCCTACTCTGCATACTCAGGTTTTAACAGCTGGTCCTGTTCAATGTAATAACATATGTTTCCTTCTCACACATGATAACACTAAACCATTGCTACTTGCTATTGTGGCCCTCTTTTACATTCTCTACAGACTGCTGGTGTTGTGGTACAGCCTCCACTTTACAATATGTGAGAGAACAGGACATCTTTAATAATCTTTACTAAGCACCAGTATCTCCACTAGTGATGAGCCGAACACCCCCGGGTTCGGTTCGCACCAGAACCCGCGAACGGACCGAAAGTTCGAACGAACATTAGAACCCTATTAAATACAATGGATGCGAACGTTCGAATTCTAAAGTGCTAATTATAACAACTATTATGCATGTTATTGTCCTAAAAAGGGTTTGGGAACCCGGGTTCTGCACCAGGGGACATGTATCAATGCAAAAAGAAGTTTTAAAAACGGTCGTTTTTCGGGAGCAGTCATTTTAATGATGCATAAAGTGAAAAAAAAAAAGTCAAATATTCCTTTAAATATCGTACCTGGGGGGTGTCTAAAGTATGCCTGTGAAGTGCCACGTGTTTCCCGTGTTTAGAACTGTCCCTGCACAAAATGACACTTCTAAAGGAAAAAAAAGCCATTTAAAACTGCTTGCGGCTTTAATGTAATGTCTGGTCCCGGTAATATGGATGAAATTCTTTAAGAAAAATGGCATAGCTACCCCATGACCCCCCCCCTACCCCAGCCCATTACCAGCCCCTTTGGGTCTTGTATGGATATTAAGGGGAACCCCGCACATAAAATAAAAAAGGCCCTATATACTCTGAACAGCCCTATACAGGCGGTGCATACAAGACAGGGACTGTAGGTTTGTTCTTATGTAGAGTCTGTTTGTAATTTTGAACAGGTACATTGTTGAAGTGTAGCTCCAGACCAAAAATCTATTTTTAAACTTTTTGGAAAACATAGGTAAGGGTTATCACCCCTGTAACATTTGTTTTGCTGTCTGTGCCCCTGTTCAGAACATTTCACCTCACTTTCCGTCCCAATGACAACTGTTTTTGAAATGTGGTGTTTTTCTTGAAACAAGGATTGCTGATAAAGCATCAGTACAGAGGAGACACCTTTCTCCCATATTTATTCTTACAGGAGAGAATTTTCCTTCCTAGTGGTAGATTTCCTCTCACTTCCTGTTGTCTTCTTGCGTTTGCAAGTAGGAGTCGTTTGTAAGTTGGATGTTTGAAAGTAGGGACCTGCCGTATATACTCTGCAGAAATAGGCCCCTTAGTTGTTGGTGTTGGCACAACACTGTAAGCACTCACAGTTACTCTTGGTTGGTGCTGGAACGCCCTGCTGTCAACTATTATATCAGGAATTTTAATTACATATAATTGTTGAACAGTGGTAGTAAAAATTGGGCCTTTGATGGTGGTGCTGGTGCCACAACACTGTAAGCCCTGACAGTTACTCTTGGTGGGTGCAGCAATGGGCCCTGCTGTGAATTATTAGATCAAGAATTGTAATTACATGCCCCTGTTGAACAGGGGCTGAAAAATTGGGCCTTAGGCACTGGTGGCACAACACTGCAACCCCTCACAGATACTGTACTTGGAGCACAGCAATGAGCCCTGTTGCAAAGTATTGCTTCAAAAATTGTAATGACACGCCCCTGTTAAACAGGGGCTGAAAAATTGGGCCTTAGGCACTGGTGGCACAACACTGCAACTCCTCACAGATACTGTACTTGGAGCACACCAATGAGCCCTGTTGCAAAGTATTGCTTCAAAAATTGTAATGACACGCCCCTGTTAAACAGGGGCTGAAAAATTGGGCCTTAGGCACTGGTGGCACAACACTGCAACTCCTCACAGATACTGTACTTGGAGCATAGCAATGAGCCCTGTTGCAAAGTATTGCTTCAAAAATTGTAATGACACGCCCCTGTTAAACAGGGGCTGAAAAATTGGGCCTTAGGCACTGGTGGCACAACACTGCAACTCCTCACAGATACTGTACTTGGAGCACACCAATGAGCCCTGTTGCAAAGTATTGCTTCAAAAATTGTAATGACACGCCCCTGTTAAACAGGGGCTGAAAAATTGGGCCTTAGGCACTGGTGGCACAACACTGCAACTCCTCACAGATACTGTACTTGGAGCACAGCAATGAGCCCTGTTGCAAAGTATTGCTTCAAAAATTGTAATTACACGCCCCTGTTAAACAGGGGCTGAAAAATTGGGCGTTAGGCACTGGTGGCGGCACCCATAAACAAAAATGATCTTACAAGCTATCATCATCAATCGTATCATTGAGGACTCGGAGGAGGAGGATAGCCAGTCAACATAACAGCACAGGCACTCAGCATCAGCATCAGTCTTGAAGGGATGTGACATGTTAAAATCAATTAGTCTGTTATATCAGCATCAGGTGTGTGGTAGCTGGTGGTGATCCAAGACTGGTTCATCTTGATGAAAGTCAGTCGATCAACCGAGTCGGTGGACAGGCGCACCCTGTGATCCGTGACAAATCCTCCAGCAGCACTGAATGTGCGTTCCGAAAGAACGCTGGATGCAGGACAGGCCAGTAGCTCAATTGCATACTGTGCAAGCTCTGGCCAGTGATCCATCCTCAAGACCCAGTAAGCCAGAGGATTTTCGGTGGGGAAGGTGTCCAAGTCTGACCTTGCCCCTAGATATTCCTGCACCATGTTTATCAGACGCTGGCGATGGTTGCTGGAACCGATCATACTTTGGGGCTGCGGACTAAAGAATTGTCTGAACGCATCGGTCAGACGGCCACCTTCCCCACCGCTCCTTCTTTGACTGGCCGAAGCCTCAGCAACTCGTTGTCCAGGACCAGGAGTTTGCAACCTCCCAGTCTCTGGGAACGCGTTGCACAGACCTTTCTGCAAGGCCTCCCGGAGTTGTCTCATCCTCTGCTCCCTCTGCGACGGTAACATAAGGTCCGCAACCTTACCCTTGTACCGTGGATCAAGGAGAGTGGCCAGCCAGTAATGGTCCCTCTCCTTGATCCGAAGAATACGAGGATCCTTCCGCAGACTTTGCAGGATCAGGGAGGCCATGCAGCGTAGGTTTGCTGAGGCATTCGCTCCGGAGTCCTCTGGGTCACTAAGGACGACATGATCCGCAGCCACCTCCTCCCAGCCACGTACAAGTCCACTGGTTTCTTGGGACTGTAAATCATCCCTAAAAGACTTCTGCTGATGATGCTGAGTGCCAGCCTCCACCTCCATGCTGACACAATCCTCCTCCTCCTCCTCCTCCTCCTCCTCCTCCTCCTCTTCCTGTGCGATGGGTGGGACAGAAGGAACACTGTCTGGGTAAAGGGGGCCTTGAGAGGCAAGGAAGTCCTCCTCTTCCTGCCTCTGTTCTGCCTCAAGTGCCCTGTCCATTATTCCACGCAGCGTGTGCTCCAACAGGTGGACAAGAGGTACAGTGTCACTGATGCATGCACTGTCACTGCTCACCATCCTCGTGGCCTCCTCAAATGGTGCCAGGACAGTGCATGCATCCCTGATCATGCCCCACTGGCGTGGAGAAAAAAAACCAAGCTCCCCTGACCCTGTCCTGGTGCCGTAGTCGCACAGGTACTCATTGATGGCCCTCTGCTGCGTGTGCAGCCGCTGCAGCATGGCCAACGTTGAGTTCCACCTGGTGGGCATGTCACATATAAGGCGGTTCTTGGGCAGGTTCAACTCCTTTTGCAGCTCAGCCAGGCGAGCACTGGCATTATAAGATCTGCGGAAATGCACACAGACTTTCCTGGCCTGCCTCAGGACATCCTGTAAGCCCGGGTACCTGCCCAAGAAGCGCTGCACCACCAGGTTAAGGACGTGAGCCACACAGGGCACATGGGTCAGTTGTCCCTGTCGGAGGGCGGAGAGGAGGTTGGTGCCATTGTCGCAAACCACCATTCCTGGCTTAAGCTGGCGTGGCGTCAACCACCTCTCGGCCTGGCCCTGCAGAGCAGACAGGACCTCTGCCCCAGTGTGGCTTCTGTCCCCCAAACACACCAGCGCAAGCACGGCATGGCATCTTTTTGCCTGCGTACTTGCGTAGCCCCGTGAACGGCTACGGAGCACCGCTGGTTCATAGGACAAACCACAGGAAGAGGCCATGGAGGAAGAAGAAGAGGAGGGGGTGGAGGAGAGAGGTGTGTCACAACCAGTAGTAGCATTTTGGAGGCGTGGCGGTGGGACAACCTCCAACACTACTGCACCTTGTCCTGAATCCTTCCCAGCTGCCAAAAGAGTGACCCAATGGGCCGTGAAAGAAAGGTAACGTCCCTGTCCATGCCTGCTGGACCATGAGTCAGCGGTAATATGCACCTTACCGCTGACCGCCCTGTCCAGCGAGGCCAAGACATTGCCTTCCACATGCCGGTAGAGAGCCGGAATAGCCTTCCGTGAGAAAAAGTGGCGTTTGGGAACCTGCCACTGAGGAACTGCACATTGCACAAACTCACGGAAGGGGGCCGAGTCTACCAACTGAAAAGGCAGCAGTTGAAGCGCTAGCAATTTAGCCAAGCTAGCATTCAACCGCTGGGCATGTGGATGGCTGGGAGTGAACTTCTTTCGACGGTCCAGCAGCTGGGGCAGGGAAATTTGCCTGCTAGAATCGGACGTCGGTGTACTGCTAGCAGAGTGGGCGCAAGTACTTGGCTGTGACACACCTAATTCTACACCTTCATTCCTCTCAGTGCATGTTTCAGAGAGGACTGAAGTTATAGTGGGGTTGGAGATCCCAGCTGATGCGGTGCAAGGAGAGGTCCGCTTTGTTCTTTGGTGTGGGTCTTTGAGGTAGGCTTGCCAACGAGCTGCATGGCAGGTCAACATATGTCTGGTCAGGCATGTGGTACCCAAGCGGCTGATGTTTTGGCCACGCGATATACGCTTGAGACATATGTTGCAAACAGCAGCTGTGCGATCTGATGCACTAGCCTCAAAAAAGGCCCACACCAAAGAACTTTTTGAATGACGGGCAGAGGCAGCGCCCTGCACAGGCGGAGCTCTGCGGTGTGATTCCGTCGGTGTACTGCCCTTACGCTGGCCACCAAAGGGCATCCTGCCTCGTTGGAGATGTGCCTCCTCCTCATCCTCCTCCTCCTCCTCTCTCCTATTAGGCACCCACGTGGAGTCAGTGACCTCATCATCCCCTCCCTCCTCATCACTGGAGCCAATCTGGCAGTATGCTGCAGCTGCTGGAACATGACTGCCAGATTGGTGTCCTTCTTGAGCATCCCCTCTGTCTGCTCTCACGCTACTGCCTTCCTCTAGCTGGGTTTCATCATCAGACCCTTCGAAACGCTGGGCATCCTCCTGGAGCATGTACCCAACACTGTGCTGAAACAGTTCGGGGGACTCCTCAGGAGGAGGACATGGTGGGTCTAGGGAAGGAGTGACTGATGATTTGTCTGACATTGATACCAGGGAAGACGACGCTTTGGCAGCTGCTTTTCCAGTACCCTGAGCCTGGGTGAGAGAGGATGAGGAGGAGGAGGAGGGCTTGGTCATCCACTCTACCAAGTCTTCGGCATGATGTGGCTCAACATGTCCAGCTGCCGAAAAGAAGGACAAGCGTGTCCCATGGCCATGTGCTGATGACAATGCACCGCGTCCACGACCAGCACTGTTGCCCCCAGACACAGAGCCTGCTTGCCCTCTTTTATTGCCTCCTGACTGTCTGCCTCTCCTTGTTTGCCTTCCAGACATTCTAATAGATGGCCTGCAGGGAGATGGGAAAAAAGCAATAAGGGCTACCTTCAGGTGTCCTTCTCTGTCCCTTGAAACAAGGACTTTCACAGTGAAAGAAACTGACACTCTCCCTACCTACAGTTTTCTGTCCCTAGAAAAAATGTTTTTTTTAATCACAATATAGCACAAGGACAATTCACTCACTGTCCTTACAGGTCCCTGGAAACAAGGACTTGCAGAGTGAAATAAACTGACACTCTCCCTACCTACAGTTTTCTGTCCCTAGAATAAATGTTTTTTTTAAGCACACTATAGCACAAGGACAATTCACTCACTGTCCTTACAGGTCCCTGGAAACAAGGACTTGCAGAGTGAAAGAAAAAAAACACTCTCCCTACCTACAGTTTTCTGTCCCTAGAAAAAATGTTTTTTTTAATCACAATATAGCACAAGGACAATTCACTCACTGTCCTTACAGGTCCCTGGAAACAAGGACTTGCAGA
Organism: Rana muscosa; assembly: GCA_029206835.1. Classification (NCBI taxonomy): domain Eukaryota; kingdom Metazoa; phylum Chordata; class Amphibia; order Anura; family Ranidae; genus Rana; species Rana muscosa. The sequence goes on from CM055116.1 coordinate 652,112,519, forward strand.
GTGAAATAAACTGACACTCTCCCTACCTACAGTTTTCTGTCCCTAGAATAAATGTTTTTTTTAAGCACAATATAGCACAAGGAGAATTCACTCACTGTCCTTCCAGGTCCCTGGAAACAAGGACTTGCAGAGTGAAATAAACTGACACTCTCCCTACCTACAGTTTTCTGTCCCTAGAATAAATGTTTTTTTTAAGCACAATATAGCACAAGGACAATTCACTCACTGTCCTTACAGGTCCCTGGAAACAAGGACTTGCAGAGTGAAAGAAAAAAAACACTCTCCCTACCTACAGTTTTCTGTCCCTAGAATAAATGTTTTTTTTAAGCACAATATAGCACAAGGAGAATTCACTCACTGTCCTTCCAGGTCCCTGGAAACAAGGACTTGCAGAGTGAAATAAACTGACACTCTCCCTACCTACAGTTTTCTGTCCCTAGAATAAATGTTTTTTTTAAGCACAATATAGCACAAGGACAATTCACTCACTGTCCTTCCAGGTCCCTGGAAACAAGGACTTGCAGAGTGAAAGAAAAAAAACACTCTCCCTACCTACAGTTTTCTGTCCCTAGAAAAAATGTTTTTTTTAATCACAATATAGCACAAGGACAATTCACTCACTGTCCTTCCAGGTCCCTGGAAACAAGGACTTGCAGAGTGAAATAAACTGACACTCTCCCTACCTACAGTTTTCTGTCCCTAGAATAAATGTTTTTTTTAAGCACAATATAGCACAAGGACAATTCACTCACTGTCCTTCCAGGTCCCTGGAAACAAGGACTTGCAGAGTGAAAGAAAAAAAACACTCTCCCTACCTACAGTTTTCTGTCCCTAGAAAAAATGTTTTTTTTAATCACAATATAGCACAAGGACAATTCACTCACTGTCCTTACAGGTCCCTGGAAACAAGGACTTGCAGAGTGAAATAAACTGACACTCTCCCTACCTACAGTTTTCTGTCCCTAGAATAAATGTTTTTTTTAATCACAATATAGCACAAGGACAATTCACTCACTGTCCTTCCAGGTCCCTGGAAACAAGGACTTGCAGAGTGAAATAAACTGACACTCTCCCTACCTACAGTTTTCTGTCCCTACAATAAATGTTTTTTTTAAGCACAATATAGCACAAGGACAATTCACTCACTGTCCTTACAGGTCCCTGGAAACAAGGACTTGCAGAGTGAAAGAAAAAAAACACTCTCCCTACCTACAGTTTTCTGTCCCTAGAAAAAATGTTTTTTTTAATCACAATATAGCACAAGGACAATTCACTCACTGTCCTTACAGGTCCCTGGAAACAAGGACTTGCAGAGTGAAAGAAACTGACACTGTCCCTACCTACAGTTTTCTGTCCCTAGAATAAATGTTTTTTTTAAGCACAATATAGCACAAGGAGAATTCACTCACTGTCCTTCCAGGTCCCTGGAAACAAGGACTTGCAGAGTGAAATAAACTGACACTCTCCCTACCTACAGTTTTCTGTCCCTAGAATAAATGTTTTTTTTAAGCACAATATAGCACAAGGACAATTCACTCACTGTCCTTACAGGTCCCTGGAAACAAGGACTTGCAGAGTGAAAGAAACTGACACTCTCCCTACCTACAGTTTTCTGTCCCTAGAATAAATGTTTTTTTAAGCACAATATAGCACAAGGACAATTCACTCACTGTCCTTCCAGGTCCCTGGAAACAAGGACTTGCAGAGTGAAAGAAACTGACACTGTCCCTACCTACAGTTTTCTGTCCCTAGAATAAATGTTTTTTTTAAGCACACTATAGCACAAGCACAAAACACACTGACACTCTCCCTACCTATCCTTCTCTTTCCCTAAACTAAAGGAATCCAGGTTAAGCAAGAAAGAAATAACAGTCACTGTCCCTGCCTATGCTGCTCTATCCCTGCTCCGGAACACACTACACTAGGCCGCCGTGCTGGCGGCCTTTTATAGTGTGGGGCGTGTACTAAACACCCTCAGCAATAATTGGCCACAGGCATCCTGCCTGTGGCCAATCATTGCTCTCCTCGCTGCCGGCGCTGTGATTGGCCAAGCATGCGGGGTCACAGTGCATGCTTGGCCAATCACAGCGCCTGGATGACACTGCGATGGCGTAGTGCATTGTGGGCCGTTCGCGTCACTCGAATTTGGCGCGAACGGCCCAAATCGTTCGATCTTCGTCGAACGATCGAACAGCCGATGTTCGAGTCGAACGTATGTTCGACTCGAACACGAAGCTCATCCCTAATCTCCACTCAATTGGACTTTGTGGAAAACAAGTACAGTCCCAATTGAGAAAACCTGTAAGGCCCCTATCACACTGAGGAGTTTTTCAGGCGTTTTGCGCTAAAAATAGCGACTAAAAAACGCCCTAAAAACTCCTGCCCCTGCAGTCTCAATGTGAAACCCAGAGTGCTTTCACACAGGTGATGCGCCGGCAGAACGAGAAAAAAAGTCCTGCTTGCCGCATCTTTGGAGCGGTGAAGGAGCGGTGCTCCTTTACCGCTGCTGCCCATTGAAATCAATGGAACAGCGCGGCTATACCGCCCGCAAAGCACCTCTGCAGAGGCACTTTGCGGTGGTTTTTAACCCCTTCTCGGCTGCTAGCGGGGGTTAAAACCGCACCGCTAGCGGCCAAATAGCGCCGCAAAAATGGCGGTATAGTGGTGCTAAAAATAGCACCGCTATACCACCAGCACACCTCCCGCCCCAAGTGTGAAAGCAGCCTTAATGGCAATTCTCAGTAGTCCAAAGTTCAAGTGACATGAACATTTATATGCCCTTCCAGTATGTCTCAGCAAGGGGTGCTTTATTAATTTACAGGACACTTTCACTGGGCACGTCACATCCATTTTTATGCATTGTAGACAGAGATCCAGTTTCCTCTTTCTGTGTAGCCATGTGCTCTCTTGGCGCTCCCCCTTAGGCTGCAAGGGCAACAGACAAGGATGTACACATGCCATGGCTCCCCTGATAGCTCAGTTTGGCTGGACGGCCAGCTCTAGGAAGGGTTCTTGTCATCCCAAACGTCTTCCATTTAAGGATTATGGAGGCCACTGTGCTCCTAAGAACCTTAAGTGCAGCAGATTTTTTTTGTAACCTTGGCCAGATCTGTGCCTTGCCACAATTCTATCTCTGAGCTCTTCAGGCAGTTCCTTTGACCTCATGATTCTTATTTGCTCTGACATGCACTGTGAGCTGTAAGGTCTTATATAGACAGGTGTGTGGCTTTCCTAATCAAGTCCAATCAGTATAATTAAACACAGCTGGACTCAAATGAAGTTGTAGAACGATCTCAAGGATGATCAGAAGAAATGGACAGCACCTGAGTTAAATATATGAGTGTCACAGCAAAGGGTCTGAATACTTAGGACCATGTGATATTTCAGTTTTTCTTTTTTAATAAATCTGCAAAAATTTCAACAATTCTGTGTTTTTCTGTCAATATGGGGTACTGTGTGTACATTAATGAGGGAAAAAAATGAACTTAAATGATTTTAGCAAATGGCTGCAATATAACAGAGTGAAAAATGTAAGGGGGTCTGAATACTTTCCATACCCACTGTATATACCAGCTTCACAGCTGTAACTGCCTCTGCAGTACGTTGCATTTTACTAACAAACTAGCCCCACTTCAGTCTTATGAGTACTTCAGTTCAACGCTTACATATTTCTTAGAAACCTAGAAAAGTGATGGCAGAAAAAGACTGAGTAGTCTATCCAGTCTGCCCATTTTTTGGAGGGGGGGGTTGGGAGGGGGGTTGTTGTTTTTTGGGCTTTTTTTTTCCATTAACCTCGTTGTCTGACTATAGATTTATGTTTATGCCAAGCATGTTTGAAGCTGTTTACTGTTGAGTGTCTCACTACCTCTGTTGGTAGTGTAGCGGCCTCCTCACTCCCCTCTTTTTCTTCAGCTCGTCTGTCTCTTGTCTAGGGGTACCTTAGAGGGGAAGGGAGCGGGGACACCACGCCTGGCCTTCACCACAGGTGTCAGTGTGGTATAAGCAAAGTTATTTTACCTTCGGGTCAGTGCTGTGCACCTGGAGCCTCCACCAAGAGTTACATTGAACAATGTCTGTCAGGAAATGAGCCCCACACCATTAAAGTTCAACACTCCTTTATTCTTCTCGAATGAACACAATCAGTTGAACTCCCTTGTAGAAACAAAACAGAAAAGGAGATGTGGATGCGAGTAGGCCTAGACACAATGAACTCTCCACTTTCCTCCCTGAAAGTGGGTTGCCGTCTCCAAGCGGGGGGGGGATTTCCTTCCAGGCGGTCTCCGATGAGAGGCTCACCCGTCACTGGCAATATGCTGCACCAGGTCTTCGAGTGAGGAGCTCCCCCGGTCCATTTCGCCTTCCGGATTCGGGTTCCCAATCCCTGGGTACCCTAGGCGGAACTCAGTGTTGGGCACTGAGCTCCAGACCTCCATCCGAGTACCTCACCCCAGGCTAAAGGTGCCTGGGATGGAACACGACCTCCGGCTGTCCTCTAGCCCTAGGCCGCCTGGAAGACCGACACGAACCACCGCCCACAGGCTGAAGGTGCCTGGGACTCGACCCGTGACAAAGATGGCCGGCCCCTGTATACCCTCTCCCAGCAAGCACGGCGGGTTCCCCGCCCCACCATACCGCTGCCGAGGAAGGACAAAAAGGAGGCACGGCACACAGCAATGATTCAACCCCAGCCCAGGGCGAAAGCGCCCACCTGCTGGGCTGCAGGTAATTACACATCACTGATGTCTCTGCCAAGTTCAAATTACACCCGGGAAAGTACATACCCGCTACAGTAGTTTATTCCAATCATTAACCACCCTTTTAGTAAAATAATACTTTCTAAGATTAGTTTTGAACTTTCCTCCAGTTAGTTTGAGGTAATGTCCCTGTGTTCTTGATTTTGGTTTCATATTGAAAAGACTGCCTTCCTGAACCTTATTCACCCTCTTGATGTATTTAAATGTTTCAATCATGTCTCCCCTTTCCCTTCTTTCCTCCAGACTGTACATATTAAGTTCCTGAAGTCACTCTCGATATGTTTTATCCCCCAAACCTTTCACCATTTTTGTTACCCGTCTCTGGACTCGTTCTATTTTTTTCCCACCCATTCCTTTGTGTCATTTGCTACACCGGCTTCCATTTATCCTTATAGTAATTCAAAATCAGCTATGAAGCATAAAGGTCCCCAACAGTCCTGAACCTTCTATGTCATCTTTAAACCCTAGACATAAACCAGTTTATTACTTTGTCATTATTCATAAACTTTTTTCCTCTCATTACCAAATGCTTGCAACCCTAGCTTCTCTCATGTGTCACTTCTACCATGCATATTTATTTTACATTAACTAGTCACCATTAGGGATGAGCCGAACACCCCCCAGTTCGGTTCGCGGCAGAACATGCGAACAGACCCAAAGTTTGCGCAAACTTTCGAACACCGTTAAAGTCTATGGGACTCGAACGTCAAAAATCAAAAGTGTGAATTTTAAAGGCTTATGCCCCATACACACGATCATTTTTCATGCCGTTAAAAATGCAATTTTTAAAAAATGGGCATTAAAACCGATCGTGTGTATGCTCCAGAGCATTTTTAACGACGTGAAAAACGGCCATTAAAAATTTCGAACATGCTCTATTTTTTCACGTCGTTTTTCATGTCATTTTTTTTAACGACGTGAAAAATGATGGTGTGTATGCTTTGACGAGGTGAAAAAAAACGTGCATGCTCAGAATCAAGTATGAGACGGGAGCGCACGTTCTGGTAAAACTAGCATTTGTAATGGAGATAGCACATTTGTCACGCTGTAACGGACTGAAAAGCAGGAGGCTGAAAAGCGTGAATCGTCGCTCAACAAACTTTACTAACATGAAGGGTGGCGCCATCCGAACGGAACTTCCCCTTTATAGTGCCGTCGTATGTGTTGTACGTCACTGCGCTTTGCTTGAACGTTTTTTAATATGATCGTGTGTACGCAAAACAGGCTTGAGAGGAAACATGAAAAAAAACGACGAGAAAAACGTCAGTTTAAAAAATGGCATGAAAAACTATCGTGTGTACGCCGCATAATATGCAAGTCCTAAAAAGTGTTTGGGGACCCGGGTCCTGCCCCAGGGGACATGTATCAATGCAAAAAAAAGTTTTAAAAACTGACGTTTTTTCGGGAGCAGTGATTTTAACCACTTCCCTACCCAGCCATAGTCAAATGACGTCCACAGATGGGATCTCCCATCCTGGGTGGACGTCATATGCGATCGGGGACCCGGAGCAAATCTTCCGGCGTCGTTGGTGGGTCACGTGATGAGCATAGAGATGACTGGTGACCAGATGTGATGACGTCACGCCCGGGCCTCAAATGTAAACAAAGCCGCCATTGCGGCTGTTAAAAAAATTTCACTTATCTCATGCTTTCCAGCCTGGAGGAGAGATGTGGGGTCTTATTGACCCGCATCTCTCAATAAAGAGAACCTGTCACACACATTCCTATTACAAGGGATGTTTACATTCCTTGTAATAGGAATAAAAGTGATCCAAAAAAAAAAGTTAAATAATTGTAAAAAAAAAAAAAAAAATAAGTAAAAGAAAAAAAAAATTATAAAAAAAAAATTAAAACGCCCCTGTCCCCGGTAGCTCGCGATCAGAAGCGAATGCACACGTAAGTCGCCCACATATGTAAACGCCGTTCAAACCACGCATGTGAGGTATCGCCGCGTGCGTTAGAGCGCGTGCAACAATTCTAGCACTAGACCTCCTCTGTAATTCTAACCTGGTAATCTGTAAAAAAAATTAAAGCGTCGCCTATGGAGATTTTTAAGTACCGAAGTTTGGCGCCATTCCATGAGTGTGCGCAATTTTAAAGCGTGACATGTTAGGTATCTATTTACTCGGCGTAACATCATCTTTCATATTTTCCCAAAAAATTGGGCTAACTTTACTGTTTTGTTATTTTTTAATTCATGAAACCATTTTTTTTTTTAAAAAGGCGTTTGAAAAATTATTGCGCAAATATCGTGCAAGAAAAAATGTTGCAATGACTGTCATTTTATTCCCTAGGGTGTCTGCTAAAAAAACATATATAATCTTTGGGGGTTCTGAGTAATTTTCTAGCAAAAGAATGATGATTTGTACATGTAGGAGAGAATTGCCAGAATAGGCCCGGTATTGAAGTGGTACAAAAAGCCCTGTATTGAAGTGGTTAATAATGCCTAAAGAGAGAAAATAAAAGTGAAATATTCCTTTAAATATCATACCTGGGGGGTGTCTATAGTATGCCTGTAAAGTGGCATGTGTTTCCCGTGTTTAGAACAGTCCCTGCACAAAATGACATTTCTAAAGGAATAAAAATCATTTAAAACTGCTTGCGGCTGTAATGTAATGTCGGGTCCCGAACCCAAATTTAAAAATGAAAAGGCGAGGCCCTACATATACTCTGAACAGCAATATACAAGCGGTCCAAACAAGACAGGGACTGTTCTTAAAGTGGTTGTAAACCTACTTATGGAACTTGCACCTACAGGTAAGCCTAGATTAAGGTTTACCTGTAGGTGCAAGAAATATCGGTTTAGGAGATACTTGCTAAAAATGACATGCATCGGTGTCTACGGCGCATGTGCGCCGTAGACAACGGCGCATTCATAGGGTTAATCCCATTCACAAATCCGGCCAATCACAGTGCCGGAGCGATGGCTGCGGCTGGAGAGGGAGACGAGGACGGCTTCAGGGGCCCCGATCTAAGGTAAGTGATGCATAATAAGCTAGTATGCTAGTCATACTAGCTCATTATGCCTTTGTCTTGCAGGTTGGTTTTTAAAAAAAAATACTTTTACAGGGTTTACAACCACTTCAAGGGTTGTTCTTAAGTTGAATCTGTTTGTAATTTGGAACAGGTACATTTTGTAAGTGTAGCTCTAGCCAAAAAATTTATTTTTAAGCTTTCTGGATAAAATAGGGAAGGGTTATCATCACCCCTATAACATTTGTTTTGCTGTCTGTGCACCTGTTCAGAAGATTTCACCTCACTTTCTGTCCCAATGACATAGTTGCCAACATTGCAAAAAAAAAAATCCGGGACACTTTTTTTGCATTGAGGCGGAGCCTTGCTATAATTAGGGGGTGGGACATTTGTTTGTAGGCGTGTCACACTGTAATGAAAAATGCGGCACGCACCGCGGGTGGAAAATGGGCGTGATTTTCGCGGGTGGTGGGTGTGGCTTAAATGGGCGTGGCTCAGAAGGGGTGTGGTTAGAGTCCGAGATGAAGGAAGGAAGGAAGGAAGGAAAGAAAGAAAGAAAGAAAGAAAGAGAGAAAGAAAGAGAAAGAAAAAGAGAAAGAAAGAGAAAGAAGCCAGATCCTACACCACAATAGAAATGTGTATTCCAGAAAGTTTAACAAAATTGGCAGATAAAGATACTCCAAAAAACCTGTTGTTGGTGCTTCAATCATCCCGGCACCATGGTTGTTATGGTGTCAGGGTGATTGAAGCGCATTATTTCTATTATTACATTGTAATATAAAATTAAATCATTCAACTCACCATAATGCCGAATCAGTAGAAGCCCTGAGCGTGTCACCTGCCACGTCGCCTGCCACCAGATGGCCTCCCCAGCAGTCCATCCTTGCATCAGGTGCCTCCCCAGCAGTCCGTCCTTGCATCAGGTGCTTCCCCAGCAGAGTCCGCCCTTGCATCAGGTGCCTCCCCAGCAGTCCGTCCTTGCATCAGGTGCCTCCCCAGCAGTCCATCCTTGCATCAGGTGCCTCCCCAGCAGTCCATCCTTGCATCAGGTGCCTCCCCAGCAGTCCATCCTTGCATCAGGTGCCTCCCCAGCAGTCCGTCCTTGCATCAGGTGCTTCCCCAGCAGAGTCCATCCTTTGCATCAGGTGCCTCCCCAGCAGTCCGTCCTTGCATCAGGTGCCTCCCCAGCAGTCCGTCCTTGCATCAGGTGCCTCCCCAGCAGTCCGTCCTTGCATAAGGTGCCTCCCCAGCAGTCCGTCCTTGCATCAGGTGCCTCCCCAGCAGTCCGTCCTTGCATCAGGTGCCTCCCCAGCAGTCCGTCCTTGCATCAGGTGCCTCCCCAGCAGTCCATCCTTGCATCAGGTGCCTCCCCAGCAGAGCCCCCTCCACACTTGTGGACAAGGGTCCAAAAATCATGATTGTCCTGGGAAATTCGGGACTTGTTATCCATCAGATCCGAGATGTTTACAATGCCCTTGTGCTTCCAATGTGTGAAGTAGGATGATTCCAGTATATGAGTTAGGGATTCTATAGGAATGGGAATGGTCGCTAAATTGGGGTGGAGTGCCGAAATTTTTGTGAATCTGGACCAGACTTTGCTAGTCGCGGTCATGGTCGGAGAGGCGCGGATGTGGGATTTTTTCCCTAGTGTTGAAGAAAATAACCAAGAGGACAAACTACCTCCTGGAATCAAAGAGGCCTCAATTCTCCCCCACAACATGGTTGGGGGGGAGGTCAGAAACTACTCCTTAGTCTGTGTGAGTATAGATGCCATGTAGTAGTCCTGAAAGTCAACATAACCAGTCCCTCCTGCTAGGCGAGTTTTGATTAGTTGAGGGTGACCTCATCTGGCTTTCTTACCTTTCCAAATATATTTGGACAGGATTGATTGCAACAATTTGAAGTAGCTAAGAGGTATAGGAATTGGTATGGTTCTAAATAAGTACAGGATTTGGGGAAGATGGAACATTTTGAACGCTGCTAACCGCCCCATCCACGAGAACTCAAAGGACGCCAGCCTGGTGAGGTCTGCTTGAAGTTTGGTTCTAATTGGTAAGTAATTGGATGAAAATAGTGTCTTAGTTGATGGGGTTAACTGGATGCCCAAGTAGGTTATGCTATCTTTTGCCCAAGTGTATGGGTATTTCAGTTTGAGTTGCTGTTCTGTGCATGCATCCAGCCCCAGGTTGAGCACGTATGATTTAGTCTCATTGACTTTGTAATATGATACTTCACTGAACCAGGCGAGCGTCCTTTGGACCTCAGGAAGGGACCTTTCAGGTTCGGTGATCATGAGGATCACGTCATCTGCGAACATACTTATTTTATAATCTAAACCAGCCAGGGGTAAACCTGTGATGTTTTTATTATTCCTGATTCGTTCAGCTAGGGGTTCCATGACCAGATTGAATATGATGGGTGAAAGCGGGCAACCTTGTCTCGTGCCATTGGAAATGTGGAAGGGAGAAGAGAGGGTATCTGCAGAGAATACTTTGGCTGAAGGATTGGAGTATAAGGCCATTATGGCATTGTGTATTGTGCCCTTAATACCGAATTTGTGTAGGACCTCCGATATATATCCCCAATGGACCCTATCAAAGGCCTTCTTGGCATCTAGGGATAAGAGTAGTGCCGGAATTTTTTGGGATTCTGCATGGTGTATGATATTGATTAACCTTCTAGTGGCATCCGAGGCTTGGCGTCCTTTAGTGAATCCCGATTGGTCCATTGATATAAGGGAAGGAAGTATGTCCTCAAGTCTGTTTGCCAATAATTTAGCGTAAATTTTTAAGTCAAGGTTGAGCAGCGAAATGGGAAGTTTTTAGGGGTTGTGGGATCTTTGCCAGGTTTAGGAAGGGTTATTATCATAGCGTTAAGCATTTCAGTTGGGAAAGTAGCTGAGGTGGCTGCTAGGGTAAATAGCTGGCACATAGTGGGAGCTAAGATATGTTTGAACCGCTTGTAATATTCCCCGGTGAAACCATCAGGTCCAGGGGATTTGGAGTTAGGTAAATTATTTATTACTGACAACATTTCATCCACTGTGAAGGGAGCATTTAAATCCTTAAGTTGTTGGGGGTTCACGGTCGGGAGATTCAAACTTCCCAGGAAGGATTCAATTCCCTCAGGGGAAGGTTGAGTGGTAGAGGGATCAGCTTTTAGGTTGTATAAATCCTCATAGTAGGTACTAAAGGAATTCGCTATTTCTTGGGGTTTAAGAAGTTTTTTGTTTGTGTGAGGGTGTAGTATGTACGGAATTTTCGTTTTGGTTCTATGGCCCTTAACTCTTAGGGACATTGCCTTTCCTGCCTTGTTCCCTGTGGTGTATGATGTGGCTTTGAGAATTCTGTAGGATTTAGCATATTTTTCAAGGAGAAGGGCTCTTAGTTCGTGGTGTAAAGTGAATATTTTGGATTGGAGAAGGGGGGATGGGTTGGTTTTGTTCAGTGATTCGGAAGTGGCTATATCTGCTGTAAGTTCATCCAGTCGTTGGGTCCTTTTCTTTTTGGCTCTAGCTCCCATTTGGATGAACATTCCTCGCATGACCGCCTTATGGGCGTTACACACCACCAGCGGATTAGATACGGATGCCTGGTTGATTGAAAAATATTCTTCTAATTGGTGCTCAATAGGAGTAGAGTAATATGGTGTATTGAGGAGATAATTATTGACTCTCCATATAAAGGAATTGGATTGATGAGCGTTATCAGAGATGGTAATGCTAATGGGGGCATGATCTGACCAGGTGGTGGTATGTATGACAGAGTTTGAAATTTTTTGCAGTAACTGACTATTAGATAGGAATAGGTCAATTCGTAAGTAGGTATTGTGACACGGCGAAAGAAATGTGAAATCCCTCTCGCTCGCATGACAACACCTCCACACGTCAAACAGGTCATTGGAGCTTATAAACGGATCTAAAGGAGAAGCATGTCTGTGCGATCCTGCGGAGGAGTCAATGGAGTAGTTCGGGACCATATTAAAGTCTCCACATATAAGTAAGTGACCTTGTTGGATCTTACGGGCTGCCCGTAATGTTTTCCTGAGAAAAGTAATTTGGCCACTGTTCGGGGCATAGATGGAGACCAGGGTGTAGGAAATATTATTAATTGTGCATATTAAGAAAATATAGCGCCCTTCCGGGTCAATTACACAGTTCTGCAGGGTGAATACAACAGTGTTCCTTATTGCAATCATTACTCCTCGTTGTTTTTTAATAAAGGACAACTGGAATACATGGGGGAATTGTTTGTGTTGGCAGACAGGAGAGGCCTTTGTAGCAAAATGCGTCTCCTGTACGCAAAGAATGTCACAGTTCAGGGCAAGGGCCGATTTCCATAGGGAGGTCCGTTTTGCTGGGTGGTTTAACCCTTTCGCATTGATGGATACAATAGTGACTCCCATATTGAGCGGAAGTGTGGTATATCAGCGAAGTGGTACTCACAGTTGTGGGCGAATGACGAGGTAATGTTCAATCTACCGGTTGATGTGGACGAGAGGTCTGTTTCTTGAGTAGTGAGAAAGGAGCAAAAGATTCAGTCCTTGGTTCTATGAAGGTATAAAACAAGTTAGAATTGAAGATTAACAAACTTTTGTGTGAATGAACTATAGGTTCTCGATGCAGGTGAAGGCACTTAGGTCTGTGCCACCAAAAAAAAAAAAAAAAAAAAAGGTAAAAAGAACAATAAAAAGGAGAGAACAAATATGTTCAGGAAACAGATCAAACTGTGATGCAGAAAAGAAATATATAAACAAACTAAGGTGTAGAACACACAGTTGTGTCAGTGCGAACCAGCTCGTTTGAGCAACTGACAACTAATGGGGGGAAGTTCAGTAAGCTGGTGTCAAGCACGCGACCAGACCGGACTAAGGTAGTCGCATAGTGGTGCAATCTGAGCTAGTGGTTCAACGATGGTTGCCCCTGCGGTGTTCTCTGCTATGGCCGAAGGAGAACGGGTTCCGGGTGCCGTCAGGTTCAGATTGGTTGTGGGGAGGATCTGGTAGTATTCCCCATGTTTTCAGCAGTTTTAGACCCCCTTCCAAGGTGGAGATGGTGTGAGGAATGCCGTTGTAAGTGGCCAAGATGGTCGCAGGGTGGCGCCATTTGTATACAATTTTGTGATTGTTCATCGCTTTGGTGATAGTTTTGAGTTGTCGACGCATTTGGAGCGTATATTGAGACAGATCGGCATACAATTGTATATCAGAATATGGTGCCAGAAGTGGTGATAGTTCCCTAGCTTTCAGAAGTATCTGTTCTTTTGCTTGAAAAAAATGTACTCGTAGAAGCACATCTCTGGGTACTTCCGCCTCTAGGTGGCGAGGTTTAGGCAGTCTGTGTATGCGATCTATCATAAGCTCGATCGGTGAAAGCTCCGGGAGCATGCTAGAAAACATAGTGGTAGCATATTTGTGCAATTCTGCGGGTTGGATGGACTCTGGGATTCCGCGTATCTTGACGTTATTGCGTCTGGAGCGGTCCTCGAGGTCTGCTAATTTCGCTTTGATCCAGAGAGATTCCCCTTTCTGATCATTATATGCGTCCACTAATTCATTCACAGTATCAGTACACTCCTCCATTTTGTTTTCCACGCATTGCACCCTATTATCCATGTGTTTCATTTCTAATGAGAATGTATTAATCAATGATGAAAAGTTGGACATGAGAGAAGATTGTAGTGACAGAAGCATATCCTTCATAGTTGTGTCTAGCACTGGTTGGCCTGATGTTGGGAATTGTGCTATGGAGGATTGTAGTGCAGATACAGCAGAGTCATTATGTAGGCCTGTACTCACAGTGATTGAGGCCTGGTCCGAGAGATCCATCCGCATCCTCGATTTCGCCGGGCTTTGGGCCCCCGGGGTCGCAGGTGAGGCGTCCAGAGGAAGGGAGGAATGCATCCCAGCTTGTAGTTTCTGTGGATGTACTCCCGGAGGGTCTGAGAACTGCAGGGATTGATGTGCTGGGGATACGGCGGCGCCATCTTGGTCACGGCGGCGGGGCTGGAAGGAGAAGGATTCCAGTCGTTGTAAGCCTCTGTTTTGGATGCGCTTGCGGGACATCATTGCGGCGCAGCTGAGCAGGTACGATCACGGCACTCTGGGGCAGGATGGGGTGAATGCTTCGCTCGGTAGTCGCTGATCGTCCAGTCTGGATGGCGGAGCTCACTGCTTAAGCGGCCATCTTCATGCATGCGCAAGCCACGCCCCCTTCATAATGTTCGTTTTTTGATGAACGGGCGAACAGCCAATGTTTGAGTCGAACTCGTGTTCAACCCGAACATAAAGCTCATCCCTAGTCACCATCTCTCTACATCTTGGACATTAGAAGTTTAAATATAAATAAATATTTGGATGAAAGCCAGTCACACCACAAATTCATGAGACTGGCTTCTCTTCTAATCTCAATGTGTCCTCTGTAGTGTTATGCAGAGAATGACCATCGGACACAGAAGGTTCCACACAGTAGTCCATATTTTATGAATACATTTTATGCAAAGTTCAGACTCAAGCCTCGTACACACGACCGAGTTTCTCGTCCAAAACCGACAAGAAAAGTGCCGCGAGAGCTTTATTGTCGAGAAAAACGTTTGTGTGTATGGTTTTACGACGAGAAAACTGCCGTGAATCTCAACGAGAAAAATAGAGAACCTGCTCTCTATTTTCTCGTCCGGATTCTAGATTTTCTCGTCGTGTTTCTCGTCGGCCTGTTTTGCGACGAGAAAATGGTTCGTGTGTATGCTTTTACGACTCTTCAAAAAGCGCGCATGCTCAGAATCAAGTATGAGACGGGAGCGCATCTTCTGGTAAAACAAGCCTTCGTAATGGAGATAGCACATTCGTCACGCTGTAAATTATTGCATCGTTTAAATGTTGTGCATTTAAATCTTCTTTAGAATGTTACAATAATGAAAACTAATGAACTTGTTTTGCTGCTGATATTCACACAGAGTTCTGACTATCTATTTTAAACCTTTTTCATGATGCTCTTAAGAAGATTTAGCTGTATTATATCGTGAAAGATCTTCTGAATATTTTAATGTTTTATATTTTTTAGACAGATGTTAATTGTAATTTGTCGATGTTTTGATAGTGATCTCCCATTTTATTTTTTAAATTTAGTTGTGTCAAGTTTACACCCTATTTTTTTTTTTTTAAAGTAATTTTTATTAAGGATTTGCAAGTAACAGATTAATGTTTCTGACATTGTTCATATGTCGTGCAACGACTCTAGTACGATATACTTGGTACATGAGAGAAAAAAGACATTTATAGTAGCTATAACAAAATAAATTGTTTTAAAGAAAATATATTCATATAGTAGGTGACCTGTTGTCATGGATCTGTCTCCTCTTGGATCACCCCATTTGGGACCATTCTGTGTCCCAAGAGGAGAGCAGCTCCGAGTTTCTGCACCTTGTGAGGGAATTACTCTCACTTCTGGATTGGTCTCTTCAGAATAGTTAACTAGTATTACTTAAACTTACTTAAACTTGTAAATGTTTTAAACAGAGATT
This sequence comes from Rana muscosa, assembly GCA_029206835.1. Taxonomy (NCBI): domain Eukaryota; kingdom Metazoa; phylum Chordata; class Amphibia; order Anura; family Ranidae; genus Rana; species Rana muscosa. Next base: position 652,127,763 of record CM055116.1, read on the forward strand.
GCTCATTCAAGAAAAAAAGACAGATAATATATGTAGTATATTCTTTCATCTTAAGGTATTGGCACTGCTCTAGAACTGGAGGCCCAGGGATACCAAGCTTTCCGGGTTATTTCGGCTCGACCATTGCTGGCAGCCATTATTGATTCGTAACAATGGTGTAGGTTTACTAGATCAATAGTTTGTGCAATTACCGGTGGTTCCTCTGATCTCCACAGTCTAGTTATACACAATCTGGAAGCTAGAAGTATGTGAGACAGAACATATCTAAATTGGGGGGATACATTCTCTATCGTTAGGTTCAGTAACGCCAATTCAGGGGAGGGAGTAATATTGCCATTAATAGTATTCGAAAGGAGTGTGAATACATCCTTCCAGAATTGTATGATGCGTGGGCATGACCAGAAGATGTGTAGCATATCTCCTTTGGAGGCATTACACCTCCAGCAGAGGTTGGAAGATTGGGAGTTGAAGGTAGCTAGTCTCGTTGTGGTCATATACCAGCGTAGGGAAATTTTCTGCGTATGTTCCCAAAGAGCGGAGCATTGTGTGGATCTATATATAGATCTGAAAGCTAAGGACCATTGATCCTCTGAGTATGAAGAGGAAAGATCTACTTCCCACTGGCGGTGGGCCGGAAGTTTGTGGAGTTGTTGTTTACCATGAAGGAGGTTGTAAAAATGGGAGATACCCTTGTATTTGGTAAGACTGTCCGTGAGGTAGTTCCATGACTTTGTAGGGATGGAGTATAGTGGCAGGGGCACTTCTTTTAGACAATGGGAAACTCGCATATGAGTATAGAAATCTGATGTAGGGAGGTTGAACTCCTTTTGAAGTATAGGGAAGGGTTTGGGTAGAGAGTTTAGGAGAAGGCATTGGAGAGACTGCATTCCCTTGATGGACCAATGTGATATATTAAGATCAGGGGCTAGAAAGTGGAGGGTTTCTAGTGGTATTTGATGTTTTGGTGTCGGGGAGGGGTATTCTATCAGTGTAAGTAGTTTCTTCCATGAAGAGGCCGAGGCCTTCATGGTAGGAGGGAAAGAGGCCGGTACGGTCGCTCCCAAAGGAATACTCATTATCCATGTCTTTAGGTTGGAGCGACGAAGGGTAGCGTTTTCTATCTGTCCCCACGGTGTGATTGGGTGGGGGCGAAACCACTCACGTAGTTGGGCGAGAATGGAAGCTAAGTAGTAGTCTTCAAAGGCAATGGAACCTGCTCCACCTACTAGTTTGTTTTTAATTAAATTGGAATGGGCACTTCTGGGTTTCTTCCCTTTCCAAAGATAAGTGTTGAGAACCGAGTGAAGGGATCTGAAATATGACACAGGTAGTGGGATGGGTAGGGTTCGGAAAAAGTAGAGAATCTGTGGTAGGCATAACATTTTGAAGGCCGCTAATCTACCTGACCAGGAAAGTTCGTGTTTCATAATTTGGTGGGACTCATTTTGAATTTTAAGCAGTAAGGGTAAAAAGTTGGCAGAGAACAGAGATTTGGTTGATCTGGTTAGTTTGATTCCTAAGTAGGAAAGTTCCTTTTTAGCCCATTTGAATTTATATTGGAGTTGTAAGAGATTCTTTGTAGTGGAGTCTAAGTTGATATCAAGAATATATGATTTTGTAGTGTTTACCTTTATAGTATGAAGTTTCGCTGAACCAATTAAGTAATTTATTTACCTCCGCCAGGGAAGAAGCCGGGTTAGTGAGAATGAGAATCACGTCATCCGCGAACAGACTAATTTTGTGTGAGGATTGACCTATTTGGATACCTGATATGGAAGGGTGGTTTCTGACATGTGTCGCTAAAGGCTCCATAAGAAGATTAAAAATAAGGGGGGATAGGGGGCAACCTTGACGAGTGCCATTGGTAATTGGGAATTGACAGGAGGTCATGTTTTCAGTATATACCAGGGCCGAAGGTGTGGAATATAGTGCCATGATGGCTCCTAATATGGGCCCAGAGAATCCAAATTTTTGGAGGACTGCTCTTAGATAAGACCAGTGCACTCTATCGAACGCCTTCTCTGCATCTAATGAAAGGAGCAGAGAAGGCGTTCCGGTTGATTCCGCGTGGTGGATTAGATCTATTAAACGTCTGGTGGCATCTGATGCTTGTCTGCCTTTGGTGAAGCCAGTTTGGTCTCTATGTATTAGGGTGGGCATTATGTCTAATAATCTTATCGCTATTGTTTTAGCATATAGTTTGACGTCAAGATTCAGTAGAGAAATCGGGCGAAAGTTTTGGGGTACGTTTGGCTCCTTCCCTGGTTTCGGAATAGTAATAATAAGAGCGCTCAACATTTTGGGTTGGAATTGCGAGGAGGAGGCAGCGGCATTAAAAACCTTTACTAAATGGGGGGTTAGCTGGCTTGAAAATTGGTTGTAGTATTCTCCTGACAGGCCATCCGGCCCAGGGGCTTTGTTAAGGGGGAGGGACTTAATTGTCTTCCGAATCTCCTGTTCTTTGAAAGGGGCATTCAGTGCTGAGCATTGGTCCTCGGTCAGGGTAGGTAGATGTAGGTTGAGCAGGAATTGGTTAATGTCATCTAGAGTGGGTTGGGGAGTAAGAGGGTCATTTTTTAGGTTGTACAGGTCCCTGTAATAGTCACTAAATGCGTTAGCAATTTCCTTGGGGTTAGATATAGGATATTGGTCATGGGGGTGGAATAGCTTAGTTATTTTCGTCTTTGTACGCTTGTCTTTGAGACGTTGCGCCAGGCGCTTTCCAGCCTTGTTAGAGGTGGAATATGTGTTAGCTTTAAGACCTCTCTGAAGGTGCTCGTAGGAGTGGAGGAGTAAGGATCTGAGTTCCTGTCGTAATGTCACCAGTTGGTCGGGGAGTTGGGATTGAGGATTGGCTTTGTGATGGTTTTCTAGGGCAGCAATTTGGGATGAAATTTCATCTATTCGCTGCGTCCTCCTTCGTTTGTGTACAGCACTCACTTTCATCAGAATACCTCTCATATAGGCTTTATGTGCGCACCACAGCACCCCATGGTCAGATACCGAACCCAAGTTTATCTGAAAAAATTCTTCAATATGTTTCGCAATTTCTGGGGCATAGTCTTTGTGTTGCAAAATGTAGTTGTTAACTCTCCATATGCGGGAGTTGGGGATGCTCTTGGAGTCTCCAATTGAAATTGAAATGGGGGCATGATCCGACCATGTGGCGCTGTGGATTGCGGAAGCCGAAATGTTTTGCAATAACCATTTGTCTGATAAAAATAAATCTATACGCGAATAGGTGTTATGTCTGGGGGAGAAGAAGGTGTAGTCTTTCTCAGTGCCGTGGTGGCATCTCCAAATATCATACAGTCCATATGTTGAAAGAAGATTCTGCAGTGGGGATGGTCTTCTTTTAGCTGCGGATGTAGAGTCCATAGAGACATCAGGTACTAGGTTAAAGTCCCCGCACAGTAAGAGGTGGCCCTTCTGAAGTGATCTGGATAGTTTGAGGATCCTATGCAGAAAAGGGGTTTGATGGTCGTTTGGGGCGTATAAGTTGACCAGAGTGTAGTCCGTTTTGTCGATGGAACAAACCAAAATTATGAATCTACCTTCCGGATCGAGGGTTACATTAGAGAGTTGGAAGTCAAGTTTGGCGTGGATCGCTATCATAACTCCTCTAGTTTTGGAGTCATGACATGCATGAAAGATATGAGGGAAGTGGCTGTTAACACATAGCTTCCAGTCAGCTTGAAGGAGATGTGTCTCCTGTATGCAGATTATATCACTGTGGAGATTCTTAACTGATCTCCAGAGTGAATGTCTTTTAGCAGGGTGGTTGAGCCCGTTGGCGTTGAGTGATACAATTTTGAGCGACATGCTGGTGTCTTGAAGTGGGCAATGTGTGTAGGTATTACTCACAGTTAGATGTAGTACCGTTTGTATCCAGAGATGCTGAAGTTGCTATTGTGGAGGTACAGAGGAATTCCAGAAATGTCCTGTCAAGTTACTAGAGCCGTGAACAGAGCAATCTGTAGTGATTCGAAAGAAAAAATGCTAGAGAAAAGGAACAGATAGAAAAAAAAAAAAAACCGAGGTGTACATGCACTTATATAAGAACAGGTATTTAGCTTAATTGTAGAGGCTGAGAATCGGAGGTGGAGCAAAACAGTGCTGCAACCTCTTTCTGGGAGAAAAAAAGTTCAACTCGAGAAGAAGTATTTCAACAAGATATACACTCTATCAGATCCCAGGGGAGTGTAGGATTAGTTAGATGGCCCTCCAAATAGTTGGAACATTTAGGTCTTTGGAGTTTGGTTTTGATCAAGTTTTCGGCGGGCGGAGGTCGAGTCGCTACGTGGTGGTAGCGGGGTAGGCGGATCAGGTAGAATACCCCAAGTGTGGAGTAGGGCTAACCCCGTTTGCAGATCACTGACTGTATGTGCTTTGACATTTTTGGTGATCAGAATTGTAGCAGGGTGTCTCCATTTGTATTGGACTTTATGGTTTTGGAGCCCTTTGGTCACTGGGCTCAGCTGTTTCCGCATTTGTAAAGTGAACTTAGATAGGTCTGGAAAGAATTGGACACCAGTAAAGGGTGCTGGGAGGGGTGATATAGCTTTGACCTCGTACATGAGCCGTTCCTTAATATGGAAAAAGTGCACCCTCATGAGAATATCTCTGGGGACAGAGGCTGCAAGGTGGGATGGCTTAGCAATCCTGTGGATTCTGTCTACTATGAGGTCTCTGGGAGCTGCATCTGGTAGGATAACATGTATCAGCTCTTTTGCAAACTTGGGCAGATCAGCAGGTAAAATGGTTTCTGGCACTCCTCTCAGCTTAACATTGTTCCTGCGAGATCTGTCCTCAAAATCGGCCAGCTTGGTTCGCATCCATTTTTGCTCCTCTCTGATGTCCTCATAGACATCTATGACACCGTTGACTGTGGATACACACTCTGACATACTTCCCTCTATGCGCGTCACCCTGTTGTCCAGTGAATGTATGTCAGAAGTGACCTTCTGAAAGAGAGAGGATAAGTCCGTCATAAGCGAGGACTGCAGGGATAGTAGCATGTCTTTTAAAGTTGAATCCAGCACAGGCTGGCCAGAAGTGGGGAAGGAGGCCATAGAGGAGTGCAGGGCCTGGTTGGATGTGAGGGGATTGAAAGCCGGGGCCTCAATTAGTGGACGCGGCAGCGTGTCCATGCGCATCCTAGCTTTCGCAGGGCTCCTGGTGAGGGGATCATGTTCTGGAGGATGATCAGAGATATCTGGGGACACTAGGACGGACGATTCATTCGGAATTTCATCCGGTAAGTCAGTGTATGAGTCCCGCGAATCCCATGGCGCGGGCGGGCCAGCGCCATCTTTATTATCATTGACCTTCTCGCCGGTTTGAAAGCAAACTCCGTGAGCCTCATTGGTTTATACTCGGTAAATCTCTTCCGAGACATCTCTGTTAGGTTCTAGGGCTTCTCTGGAGTAAGGATGGATGTGGATCACTGCGCTGGAGGGCCGAAGTCGTTGCGTGTTGTCCCCTGGGTTGATGAGCTCAGCGCTTAGGCATCCATCTTCTCTGCTGGTTGGCCACGCCCCTCACACCCTATATTTTTTAAAGAACACCTTTAATGATTTTTTTTGGTGTTATCTGTCCCTTTTTTTTGGGGGTCAAATGTATCTGCTTACTCCAAAGGTAAATAAATAATTATTATAAAAACACATAGTCAAGTATGAACTTAAAAAAATAAAAACATTTATTCATGTCTTGAACAAAATAAATAGAAGGCAGCGTTGGAGAACCTGCTGCCATTTGTGCATCCATGGGACCCCAGAGCACACATCAACCCTGTGTGGACACTAAAATTGGGAGCTTGAGAAGCACAACAGTTGTGAGCACAATCTGATGCTGGCCTCCCAGAGGTCAGGCACAGCAGCAGGTGATATATATGTCCCAAGTCTGTCTTCTGTCCGACCACAATGAAGCAAGGCCATCACTTCCTCGTCTTCTTGGCAGCCTTCCCTGCAGCCTTCCCTGAAGCCTTCTCTGCAGCCTTCCTTCTGTGTGTGGCTGGAGGCTGGGCCACTGGAGGGGTACTCCTGTCAGGAGGAGGAGAAGGAGGTGGAGGAGAAGGGGGTGTCGCAGAAGGAGAAGGGGGTGGCACAGAAGAAGAAGGTGGAGGTGGAGAAGGAGGTGGAGGAGAAGGGGGTGGTGCAGAAGAAGAAGGTGGAGGTGGAGGAGGAGGTTGAGGTTGGGATAGTTGTGCGACCTCACATATGGCCGTATTGGGGGTAATTTTCTCCATCACCCCCTTGTTCAGCAAGGTGATGAGCAGGGGCTCGCATAGGAGGCGTTGCTCCATGCTCATCCCCTTGAACTTGGCCTCAACTAGGCCGGCAATGGCCTCTTCAGGGGATGTGGGCTCCGGGAGGGTGGCATGTGCCTCTCTAATAAGGGCCATTGCTGCCTCACTAGCGGTCCTGTCCCTCCTGCTTCTTTTCGGAAGGCGGATGGGAGGCACCTGAGATCTAGTGCTTCTCCTCGTGCCGGCCACCTCCTGTCTGCCACTGGGCCCTGCCACCTCCTGTCTGCCACTGGGCCCTGCCACCTCCTGTCTGCCACTGGGCCCTGCCACCTCCTGGCTCACAGTGGGCCCTGCCACCTCCTGGCTCACAGTGGGCCCTGCCACCTCCTGGCTCACAGTGGGCCCTGCCTCCTCCTGCCTGACAGTTTCCAGACCCTCCTTCTGGCTGATTTCATCCTGTGTATGAAAAAGGGACATAGTTTTATATTTTGGTTTATTATTTTCACACAAATTTGAGATCATGAATGTAGCAATTTGAATGTAAATCAAGAGAAAAGACAAATATTTTTAGGACTACATCAGATTGACTATTTTGCACCCAATTTATGGCAGACTAATGTCTCTATCGGAGAGAGAGAATATGTTGTATCAGCCACAGAGTGGTAACTGTGGATATCAACAAAGAGTACCTGGCGTGCCACGTCCTAACATTTGAATATAGAAAAAGCTAGATGGAGGGACTTGGACTTTTTAGGCACCATACACGATTTATATAAAAAATAATTTTATTGTATAATAATCTAACATATCAATATTTCTGTATAAAAATTGTTCACAAGTTCTGAAAGAGACGATACAACAATACCGATATAGTACAACACCATAGCTCCAATGCAGATCATATAGGGCCAATATTCATCCATAGGCCAGTTAGATGCATTCCCAAAAGTTGAGGTATGGTTGAAACGGCATAAGTCGTAGAAATAGATGTAATAATTTCACTCTCGCTCGACAAGTTCCGCGTCCAATGACGCTTCTTCAGGAGCGTGTCATGTGAACTAAACAGGAAATATATTTAAACATACAACATATATCATGAGTTTGTAATTTGTCATCATGCATTCAATAATGCTATAATACATTTAGAAACCCTTATAGAGAAAGGGAAGATATGTTAACACTTTTGTAAAGGAACTCGGAGAAGACCTAAAATGTATACTGACCTAGGAGACAGGAAAAGAGGTATAGAACGAACCCGACGGACACTGTGGAGGCGTGCACCTATTATTCAATTGATAACATTGGATTAGTGAAAACGCTTACTGTTAAGAACATCTGGTTACTAGAAACCAGGATGTCTGATGTTGTATAAGTAATTTGGCTTAATATGAAAAAGACAAATTCCAAATTCCTATCGAGCAGAAATAGAATCCCTTAGAGATGGCAGGAGAGGAGGAGGAAAAAAAAAAAAAACAAAGACCGAAACGGAAGCCCCATCAAGTAATATGTTGGAAGTATGCTGGAAAATAGTTGTAGAAAAACTCTCCAACAGTCTGGGAATCAAACAAATGGATCCCAGAGTGTATATGCAGGTAGAATGTATAATGACCACAGCCATATTTTTTAAAAAAGAGGAAAGTAAAAACAGAGGTAAATAAGACAATGGTTCTAATTGATTGATGTCCATGACCTTAGCTTGTTGCTAAGGGGTATAGCTTACCCGTTAATGCAGTTTAAGATCTAGGGAATTAATCAGCTATATTATAGAGGATTCGCCAGGGGATCAAGTCGTAGTTGCCCATGTGTAGAAAGACAGGGAAGGCAAAAAGCGTCAAGTACATCCACTTGTTGCCATTAGCCTCACGATGCGTTTTCAATCAGGATACAATGTAACAGTTAATCTAGACAATGGGTCTAGAATGAAAGAAGAACCACAAATGGTAATTACTTCATATGATCCAATAGTTTGACTAATTGAGGGTAACACTCAAAAGAATAGTATTACCTGGCAATAGATTCCCATCTGGTAAATTTGTAGCCAGGACGCCGTCCTGGGCGTCCTTAACAAGAACAGCTGAATTAAATAATATAATAATTGCTATTAGGACATCTAATTAGTCAAAGCAGGTAATGTCTATAATTATATTAGATGAACATAACCATAAAAAACATATATGCTCCAACTTACTTTAAAACATAGATAATTCCCTTAGAAATGACAGGAGAGAGGCCCCCAGGGGGAGTATATAAATTGTATCACAGTAGAAAAGAGGGAAGGATCGAATCTCCAAGGCTCTATACAGAAATGGTGAACCCTAAGATATGTATATAGAAAATATATATATAAAAATGTTTACCAGATGGGAATCTATTGCCAGGTAATACTATTCTTTTGAGTGTTACCCTCAATTAGTCAAACTATTGGATCATATGAAGTAATTACCATTTGTGGTTCTTCTTTCATTCTAGACCCATTGTCTAGATTAACTGTTACATTGTATCCTGATTGAAAACGCATCGTGAGGCTAATGGCAACAAGTGGATGTACTTGACGCTTTTTGCCTTCACTGTCTTTCCACACATGGGCAACTTCGACTTGATCCCCTGGCGAATCCTCTATAATATAGCTGATTAATTCCCTAGATCTTAAACTGCATTAGCGGGTAAGCTATACCCCTTAGCAACAAGCTAAGGTCATGGACATCAATCAATTAGAACCATTGTCTTATTTACCTCTGTTTTTACTTTCCTCTTTTTTAAAAAATATGGCTGTGCTCATTATACATTCTACCTGCATATACACTCTGGGATCCATTTGTTTGATTCCCAGACTGTTGGAGGGTTTTTCTACAACTATTTTCCAGCATACTTCCAACATATTACTTTATGGGGCTTCCGTTTCGGTCTTTGTTTTTTTTGTTTTTTGTTTTTTTTTTCCCCCCTCCTCTCCTGCCATCTCTAAGGGATTCTATTTCTGCTCGATAGGAATTTGGAATTTGTCTTTTTCATATTAAGCCAAATTACTTATACAACATCAGACATCCTGGTTTCTAGTAACCAGATGTTCTTAACAGTAAGCATTTTCACTAATCCAATGTTATCAATTGAATAATAGGTGCACTCCTCCACAGTGTCCGTCGGGTTCGTTCTATACCTCTTTTCCTGTCTCCTAGGTCAGTATACATTTTAGGTCTTCTCCGAGTTCCTTTACAAAAGTGTTAACATATCTTCCCTTTCTCTATAAGGGTTTCTAAATGTATTATAGCATTATTGAATGCATGATGACAAATTACAAACTCATGATATATGTTGTATGTTTAAATATATTTCCTGTTTAGTTCACATGACACGCTCCTGAAGAAGCGTCATTGGACGCGGAACTTGTCGAGCGAGAGTGAAATTATTACATCTATTTCTACGACTTATGCCGTTTCAACCATACCTCAACTTTTGGGAATGCATCTAACTGGCCTATGGATGAATATTGGCCCTATATGATCTGCATTGGAGCTATGGTGTTGTACTATATCGGTATTGTTGTATCGTCTCTTTCAGAACTTGTGAACAATTTTTATACAGAAATATTGATATGTTAGATTATTATACAATAAAATTATTTTTTATATAAATCGTGTATGGTGCCTAAAAAGTCCAAGTCCCTCCATCTAGCTTTTTCTATATTCTAATGTCTCTAGATCTTGATTTCACTTTTGTATCCCAAAATAGTTTAGGATTTTCATCTTGACTTCTTTTTCCTGCATTAAGTTTTTCACAATACATTTTCATTTAATACTATATGTCAGGGTCACCTGTGGCCAGGTGACAGATGCACACCGTAGGGGGACAGGAGTGCACCGCGAGGTAGTGAACCCTATGGCTGGCTTCTGTGGATAGGAAACTGGGTGGTTGTGGAAAGCGGGACCAGAGGAGCACAACCGGGATCCCAACGGAAGCGAGAGCCAAGATTCCCCAGGGCGCGGAGTCTAAGACCCAGCTGGTCTTCTCCAGGGCCTCTAGTGGTGAGGATGTTACGCTGCAGGCTGGGACCAGGTCGCGGCCCCTGGAGTTTCCTAGCTCACGCCCCGTAGGATAAGGGGAAGCAGCAGCACACGATAGAGAGAACCGAATAACAAGCCGAAGGTCAGGGGCCACAAGCAGACAAGGATAACGAAGAACGAGCCAAAGGTCAAGGGTCACGAGCAGACAGGGATGGTCGGGGACAAGCCAATAACGTAACAGAGAGACAGACGTAGCACACGGCAGGCAGGAACCCAAACACACAATGCCTAACAAACACGTTGATCAGCAAAGCAGGCTTGCAGTGCACAGGTTAATATAGTGTTCAGTGATAGGGCCTGGGGTGGAGTCAGGCTGGGAGGAGATTATAAAGGAAGCCAGGTGAAGGAGGTCTGGTCTCTAGATGAACACATGAGGAGGAAGGTAAGATGGCAGACAGACATTAATGCATATCCATGACAGTACCCTCCCTCTTATGGGCCCTCCCCCGCCTGGACCCAGGCTTAAAGGGAAATCTCTGATGAAACCTTCTCAACAGATGAGGTGCAGCGACATCAGATGCAGCGATCCAAGACGCCTCCTCAGGACCAAAACCTCTCCAATGCACAAGGTACTGAAGAATGCCTCTGCAGAGCCGAGAATCCAGAACTTGTCTAACCTCGTACTTAAAATTATCCTCAGAGACCGAAAACGAGGTAGGGAGATGACAAGAAGATCTATTGAGGACCAAAGGCTCTCTAGGAATAAGCAAGGGCATGAGAGGATCAACAGGAATCTGAGGAGGGTCCCCTAGACCCTTAAAGGGGAACTGGTCATCTTGCACAGGACCATCAGACTGGGCAGATGTCAGTGGAACCCTGAAGTCAGGTTGGTTAGAAGGTGACATGTCGCCGGAGTCAAGCTGAATAGCTGAAGGACAAGCAGAATGTCCCGAACAAGAAAAAGTAAGAGGCTCACTGGGCATGGGCTGGACTGGCATAACTAGTACAGAGGCAGAGTGAATAGCTGAGTCAGGTGTAGCGACTACCTGAATCGCATCGCAAGACGTAGCGACTGCAGGACTTGTAGACAAGCTAGCCTGGCTGTGCGTCCAAGGGTGGTTAGGGACAGAGAAATGTAAATGGTTATGCAACCTGGAATGAATGACCGGCTCAGATTCACAGGGGGCAACCTTGGGTAGACAGGACGAGGAACAGGAGGGACCCCAAGCCAGGATCTGTCCAGTAGTCCAGTCCACATGAGGAGAATGGAGCTGTAACCATGGGAGACCCAAAATTATAGGCGTTGAGGCCTTGGGTAAGATAAGGAAGGATATCCACTCCTGGTGGAGTGTACCCACCGACATCTTAACAGGGAGGGTCTGGAAGCGGATAGGTCCCCCTGGGAGAACAGTACCATCAATCGCCAAGACCACCAATGGCGTGGTGAGGGGCAAAAGAGTAAGTCTCATGGACGATGCGATTTCCCAGTCCATGAAATTACCAGCGGCTCCGGAATCCAGATATGCTGAGACCGAATGAGAAGAAGCACCAACATGAAGGAACACAGAAAGCAGAAGACGAGAAGGGGAAGGTGATATTTCTGGGTCCAATACTCCACTTTCCAGATGAAGTGGACCCAAACGTTTTTCTGGACAAAGAGAGCAAGTGTCACGAAAATGACCTTTGCCCCCACAGTAGAGACACAGGCCTAGATTTCTGCGCCTAGCACGTTCCTCTGGGGATAGCCTGGTCCTGCCCAGCTGCATGGGTTCCTCAGCTGGCAGGAGATGCTCCACGGATCGAGGAGAGGGGAGCTCAGGCTGACTAAGGACCAAGGAGTGCTGGCGCCGCTTTTCTAGGGTCCTTTCCTGAAAGCGAATATCGATCTGGTTACACAAGGAGATAACTCCGTCCAGATCAGTGGGGATGGTTCTTCCTGCTAATTCATCCTTCACTCTATCAGAAAGGCCATGCAAAAAGGTTGCGACTAAGGCCTCATTGTTCCAGCTCAACTCAGCCGACAGTATGCGGAAATTAAGGGCGTACTGTCCCACTGAAGCAGACTCTTGGCGGAGACGTAGAAGGGCGCTGGCCGCTGAAGAGACACGAGCCGGTTCTTCAAAGATATTCCGAAAAAGTTTCAAGAAGCCAGACAGGCTAGAAACCACTGGATCATTCAGTTCCCACAGAGGGGCTGCCCAGGCTAAAGCTTCACCGGAGAGGAGGGAAATGATATAGGCTACCTTTGCCCTATCAGACAGAAAGTTTTGAGGCTGAAGCTCAAAATGAATCGTGCATTGGCTAAGGAACCCTCTGCAGGCCTTGGAGTCCCCAGAGAAACGGAACGGAGCTGGCAGTATTAGTGAGTGTGTGGCTGCGACTGGTGCGATAGGTACCACCGCTGGTTGTACTTGAGGTTGCGGATTCGGGGTTCCCAAGGAGACCTGAAGCTGCTCGAATCGAGAAGCCAGATCCTGGAGGAATCGCATCACCTGGGTCTGATTTGATTCCTGGGTCTCAAGTCTGCGAACTATGCCCTGCAATGGATCATCCGCGGGAAGCGGGATGTCAGCCGGGTTCATGGCTGATCAAACTGTCAGGGTCACCTGTGGCCAGGTGACAGATGCACACCGTAGGGGGACAGGAGTGCACCGCGAGGTAGTGAACCCTATGGCTGGCTTCTGTGGATAGGAAACTGGGTGGTTGTGGAAAGCGGGACCAGAGGAGCACAACCGGGATCCCAACGGAAGCGAGAGCCAAGATTCCCCAGGGCGCGGAGTCTAAGACCCAGCTGGTCTTCTCCAGGGCCTCTAGTGGTGAGGATGTTACGCTGCAGGCTGGGACCAGGTCGCGGCCCCTGGAGTTTCCTAGCTCACGCCCCGTAGGATAAGGGGAAGCAGCAGCACACGATAGAGAGAACCGAATAACAAGCCGAAGGTCAGGGGCCACAAGCAGACAAGGATAACGAAGAACGAGCCGAAGGTCAAGGGTCACGAGCAGACAGGGATGGTCGGGGACAAGCCAATAACGTAACAGAGAGACAGACGTAGCACACGGCAGGCAGGAACCCAAACACACAATGCCTAACAAACACGTTGATCAGCAAAGCAGGCTTGCAGTGCACAGGTTAATATAGTGTTCAGTGATAGGGCCTGGGGTGGAGTCAGGCTGGGAGGAGATTATAAAGGAAGCCAGGTGAAGGAGGTCTGGTCTCTAGATGAACACATGAGGAGGAAGGTAAGATGGCAGACAGACATTAATGCATATCCATGACACTATACCTGGCTCCAGATGTCCAAATCAGCTTCTTCCAGGATGGCTGCCTCCTCTTGCGCCAGAGAAGGCTCAGGTTGGCTGCAGGGAAGTCTGGGGGGAAGAGTGGACAGTGATGGCCTTGCCTCAATGTGGTCATCCAGAAAGGACATCCTGCTATAGTACCACAAATTTGGGACATACACATCATCTGCTGCTGCTCCTGGCCTCTGAGAAGCCAGGACCTTAGAGCGTTCAGTCCTGTATGTGCCTCTCAAGCTCCCAATTTTAGTGTCCACCTGTTTTGCTGTTGCTGTGGGCACCTTGGTATGCACAAATGGGAGCAGGGTCTCCAGCGCTGCTTTTCTTACCCCTTTTTTTCTATGGATGAGGTTTTTTGTTTCCCACAGAGCGGGCAGCTCCCTTACCTGGTCTATAAATTCCGCAAGGAATTCCTTGTCACTTATGAAGACATTCATTTTGGGTCTGCAAGCCAAAAAAAATAATAAAAAATAATGTGAGGCACACAGTCTAACCTCCTGTAAATCTTAGTCACCATATATATCCTCCAACATTCTCTAGACAGTATAGGCCACCAATTTCTCAAAGTCTACAAATCACATACCTTCGTTCGCACATCCGTCACTTTTACTCCTCTCTCCGCACACCGAACGTAGTATAGTCACATGTGTGTTTGCTATATATACACCACGCATGCGTAAAACTACTCACACGTCGCTCCGCACACGTCGCCCGCCCATGACGTTCTAAGTAACATCTTTTCCCCGCCCCTTCTCTTTCGGCACGCAGACAGATATGGCGGATTCACAGCAGGTGTCTGCTAATTCCTCAAATAACGAGGAGGAGACAAGCCCGGAGTCTGAGGAAACGTCACGACCAGGGAGGAGATTCAAGGCATCTAATATGTCTTATGCGGAGATGGCGGAGATGGTGGACATATTGCTAAAGTCGGATTATGACGCAAACCTAATCGAAGGAAGGCCAAAATCATGAAGAAAGTCGTGAAGAGTCTGAAGAAGAATTTCGGGGTGAAACGATCAAATGAGCAGCTCAGAAAGAGGTGGTCTGACCTCAAACTGAGGGAGCCGGAGCAGTTAAGGAGCATTAAGAGAATGCTTGAAAAAAGTAAGTACTTTTTCCCCTTTTTTCCTATTATTGTATTTCACAACTTGCATGTTGCTCCATGTTATTGCATTTTTCTATTGTACTACCTTACAAAATGTCATAGTTTGAACTTGGTTTGGCACAGTAATCGTTCGTTACAGACACATCGTTCGGCCACTATCCTCGATTTTTATAGATTTTACATGGTTAAAATAATTTACACATCTGCCTGTTTTTCTTCAATAGTTGTTATTACATTGTTGGCTAGATGATGTGTTTGTAAAGAGAATGAAATGCAAACTTTAATCAGTGTAAAGGAGAGGACACTCAGCAGCTGGTTCCACATCTGTACTTTTGAGCACTATAATGTGGGCCACCAGAACTGCCTTTTTTGGGTGTCCCACACAGGTGCATCAGTGAATTTTTGTGGTGCCTCCATGTAAAAATTGACAGCCAAAGGTGAATAGAAAGAAATTATTGTGAAAAAATAATGTCTTCATCTTGAAATCCCGCCCAAGCAGAAACTTGTCCCCCACTTCCAAGCAATTTTAGCATGTTTTTATTTTTTATTGAGAATTTCTGTGTGATAACTAGACCTTTTGTTTGATTCTCATAGGGGAGAGAAAACTGGGAGGAGAACACTCCAGGGAGCACAAGAAACCCACAGCTTCTAAACAACCCCAACCTCACCAAGACCCACAACCTAAGGGTGTTGAGGAAGTTGAAGAGGTGGAGGAAGGAGAAGTGCAGGAAGGAGAAGTGGATGACGTGGTGGAACTGGTCACCACAACAGGTCAGTATCTGTCACCACAGCTTCAGGTAAGAGATGTAGGCCTGCAGAGTTATAATACCTTTTGTATTTTTTTATAGGGGATTTAAATGTTGTGGTGAAAGAAAGTACGCGTTTCTCTGCTGACAGTGCCCTACGAATCATACAGCAAGTGATGGAATGTAGCACAGAACTGGACAGAATTAAGCAAAGAATTCATGTGATGGATCAAACCTTTAAAGACATCCTAGATGTTTTGGGGAGAATTGAATAAGGCAACAAAACCCCCATTTTTTGTTTGAGAATGTTCTTCCCCCTTTTTTTATCTTTTAGACTATCAATCCAGCCAAAATTTGAATATGCACACAGTGTGTCAACATGTGCTATCTGCCATCAGGGGATATCCATGTACGTCTTATGGGGGTGCAACCCCTTCCTCGTATCTCAAGTAGGTAAACTGAAGAAGGGGTTGCACCCCCAAAACACGTCCATTGATCACCCCCGATGGCAGATAGCACATGTTGACAATAGGGATCAGGAGTCAAAAATCCCTATTGGAAATGACTTCAAATTGTGTGCATATTCAAATTTTGGCTTGGCCAGGGGTGCCAATACCCCATATTAGGACGGCCAGATAGAGACATATTTTGGGTAATTGAATGTCTCATATTGCCAAGAGGTATCCAATGTTGTAGTTTGTTGAATGCTACAGATGGTTTTGTATTTTCGTAAAAAAAAAAAGCCAGTTTGTGGCCAGCCAAAAAAAAAATTCTATTTACCATGTGTGTGAATGTGCACAGAATAAAATTTTGGAAAAAACAAACAAAGTGTAGCTTCTTTTTCAAATAAGCTCTAACCTTATTTGTGTATATTTTTGTGGTTCATAGTGAAATGGTTGGTATTTACTAAAGGAAAATACACTTGGCACTACAAATGCAATAAGACAAACTAGGAGACAGGAAACAAAAAAAGTTACAAGATTAAGGCCCCATGCACACCAGACGCTGTTATTTGCTGTTGAACACGCGTTCAGAGGCAGTTGGACGCTTTTTTCAACTGCCCCTGAACCCATTCAATGTTATCCTATGTGTCCATGCACACACTCTCGTTTTTTGGCGTTTACAAGCAGTTGCGTTTAACCTCGTTTTTCTAGAAGCAAAAAAATGGGTTCAGACGCAAAAGTTTTCCACGTTTCAGACGCTAAACGCTGCTAAACGCGGCTAAACGCGGTACCGGCGTTTTTCCGCGTTTGCGTTTATAAGCGTTTTTAAAGGTGACCTATTTTTTAACATTAGAAATCTCAAAAATGATGCCAAATGATGAAAAACTATTAAAAAATATAAAAGAAAACTGTAATTGCTTGCATTGCATTGTGGACAATCCACAACTTGTGGCAGGTAACGTGGCAAGTGGACAATCAACAACTTGTGTCAGGTGACGTGGCCAGGTGACGTGGCCAGTGGACAATCCACAACTTGTGGCAGGTGACATGGCCAGGTGACGTGGCAGGTAACGTGGCCAGGTGATGGGGCAAGTGGACAATCCACAACTTGTGGCAGGTGACGTGGCTAGGTGACGTGGCCAGGTGACGTGGCACGTGATGTGGCCAGGTGACGTGGCTAATGGACAATCCACAACTTGTGGCAGGTGACGTAGCTAGGTGACGTGGCAGGTAACGTGGCCAGGTAACGTGGCCAGGTGACGTGGCAAGTGGACAATCCACAACTTGTGGCAGGTGACGTGGCCAGGTGACGTGGCAGGTGACGTGGCAAGTGAACAATCCACAACTTGTGGCAGGTGACGTGGCCAGGTGACGTGGCAAGTGGACAATCCACAACTTGTGGCAGGTGACGTGGCCAGGTGATGTGGCAGGTGACGTGGCAAGTGAACAATCCACAACTTGTGGCAGGTGACGTGGCCAGGTGACGTGGCAGGTAACGTGGCCAGGTGACGTGGCAAGTGGACAATCCACAACTTGTGGCAGGGGACGTGGCTAGGTGACGTAGCCAGGTGATGTGGCACGTGATGTGGCCAGGTGACGTGGCTAATGGACAATCCACAACTTGTGGCAGGTGACGTGGCTAGGTGACGTAGCCAGGTGACGTGGCAAGTGGACAATCCACAACTTGTGGCAGGTGACGTTGCCAGGTGATGTGGCAGGTAACGTGGCCAGGTGACGTGGCAGGTAACTTGGCCAGGTGACGTGGCAAGTGGACAATCCACAACTTGTGGCAGGTGACGTGGCCAGGTGACGTGGCAGGTAACGTGGCAAGTGAACAATCCACAACTTGTGGCCAGGTGACGTGGCAGGTAACGTGGCCAGGTGACGTGGCAAGTGGACAATCCACAACTTGTGGCAGGTGACGTGGCTAGGTGACATGGCAGGTAACGTGGCCAGGTGACGTGGCCAGGTAACGTGGCAGGTGACGTGGCAGGTGACGTGGCAGGTGATACGCTAAATACAAGTACACTGCTGCTCTCTCAGCTGCTGATATCACTCTGGTCTCACAAACTGGCTGAAATGGTTAAAATGTACTGTTTTTTGAGCTTAGGGAGGGTCTTATGATGAAACGCTTATAAACGCAAACGCGGTAAAACGCTGCTAAACGCCAATAAACGTGGCCGCAAACGCGGCAAAACGCGTGTTTTTAAATGCCGGTTTCAGCGTTTAAAAACATGTGTTCAGCAGAGTTTGCACCTGCGTCTCGTGTGCATGGGGCCTAAATCAGATTTTTATTGAGTTCTTTCTCCACGAATCTTTACACATGGCCTGGCATAGGAATTGCCCCCCTACCCGTGAAATATTCCATATATTTCTCCCGAACCTCACGGGCATTTTGGGGGGGCAAGCCTGGACGGGCAGATTCGAGGCCCGGCAGGGTATTGCCATAGGAAAGTCCTGCCTCAGGCAATATTGAGGCCATATAATTACTGGATTTTCGGCTCAGAAAATTATGGAGCACACAGCAGCATAAAACGACATAGTTTATCTTGTACTCCGCCAAGTGAATAGGAGTCATAAAAAGGCGGAACCGGCTGGCCATTATCCCGAAGGCATTTTCAACGACTCTTCCGGCCCTGGCCAGCCGGTAGTTGAACACCCTCTTCTCTGGGGTCAGGGTCCTCTGGGGAAATGGCCTCATGAGGTGCGGTCCAAGTCCGAAGGCTTCATCAGCCAAAAAAACAAAGGGGAGTCCTTCAACATTCCCTGCATCCGGTGGCAATGCAAGGTCATCACTCTGGAGACGGAGGGCAAACTCCGTCTGGATGAAGGATCCCCCATCGGACATCCGGCCATTCTTCCCCACATCCACATAGAGGAATTCATACCGTGCTGACACCACCGCCATCAGCACAATGCTATGAAACCCCTTGTAGTTGAAGAAGTAGGACCCAGAACGGGGTGGCGGCACGATGTGGACGTGCTTCCCGTCAATGGCTCTACCGCAGTTGGGGAAGTCCCACCGCGTGGCAAACTCTGATGCCACAGTCTGCCATTCCTGTGGCGTGGAAGGAAGCTGTGGAGTCAAACAAGATAAAAATATATTAGTACTTTTGCACATAACATTGCAAGCAGATTATAATAAAATACATTCGAGGCCAACATCAATAAAAATCTCAGTTTAATGTGTTTTTTAAAAGTATAATGGAAGGCTCAAGTATCATATTCATCACCCCCTCTGATGGTCCATTATAATCAAAATTTGGGGGGGGGGTAGATGTGTTTGGCAACAGGATAGCATTGCAGTGGCGGTGCGTCCAGAGTGGGCGCTGGAGCACTGCCCCCTCTCTCCTGTGCCCGTCACTCAGAACAATACATAGGTTCATGCCTTGCATTAACCTATGTATTGTCAATGCCGCCCACTATTCAGGTGGATGGCCCCCTGTTGAGGGACGGCCATATGAATAACTGTGGCAATTTTGGGGTGAAAATTGGCTATCAGAGACAGGGGGCAAATAGGCTTGGCGATTACAGCCTGAGGGATGTAATTGGCTTCATAAAAGTTAACCAGGGGACGCAGGGGGGGGGGGGGCATTCCTTGGGTAAAAACTGACAGGCTCCTCTGCCAATCATGTTCACCAAGTCTGTTTACCGGTAACATGATTGGCTGATGCAACATCGAGGGCAGGAGAAGACATCAAGGAGAGAAGAAGGATGGCGCTGACCAGATGAAGGTAAGTGCAGGGCTAGGAGGGAACTGGCTGCATTTGAGGAGGCAAAATGGCTGCATTGGAGGGGGCAAAATGGCTGCATTGGAGGGGGCAAAATGGCTGCATTGGAGGGGGCAAAATGGCTGCATTGGAGGGGGCAAACTGGCTGCATTGGAGGGGGCAAACTGGCTGCATTGGAGGGGGCAAACTGGCTGCATTGGAGGGGGGCAAACTGGCTGCATTGGAGGGGGAAAACTGGCTGCATTGGAGGGGGCAAAATGGATGCATTGGAGGGGGCAAACTGGTGGCGTTTAATAGGCACAGTCGCAAAAATGGAGGAAGTTTATATATATAATTTGGGGGTGGCCCCCCAAACATTTTGAGCAGCAGTCGCCACTGATGGAGAGGTTAGTGAAGGGAAATATGCATGGAGGAGAAAAAAGTGGCATTTAAAAGCTTGCAGCATGCATGAGGACAAAGGGGACATTCTCAGCATATTACAATCATGGTAATTAGGGAAGGATGAAAGAAATACAATACATTAGCATACATGAAATACATAAAATGTGATGTTAATGGAGAAAACTTACCCTAATATAGTCCTCCTGCAGGACTTGTATAATGGCAGAACAGGTGTCTGGGATTATGAGGCCCAGAGCCTGGGGGGAGATGCCTGTGGTGAACTTCAAGTCCTGAAGACTTCTCCCTCTGCTCAGCACTGATGGCTTCCCGCATAACGGTGTCCTGCCTGGTAATATAGGGGGACACCAAAGCCAACAGATGCTGAAAAACGGGGTCAGACATCCGCAGAAAATTCCTGTAGTCCTCAGGATTATTCTCCACGATCTCCCGCAGCAGAGGCATATGGCAGAATTGGTCCCGCTGGAGCAACCAATTCTTGGTCCATGAACTGCTCCTCACCCTGTTCATGGACTCGTCTTGGTCCAAAACAAGCAGACCAACACCAAGCGCCCGCACAGCACGAACTCGACGACGAGAACGTACCCGCGACATGGCTAGGAAACGGTCGTCTTATCAGAACGTACAGAACAGAACGCACTTTAGAACAGCAAGGCCTATGAAGAACGAACTGAAATTCAGAAACGAACGGGCAAGAACGCACTGTAAAACAGATACGACCTGCCTACACGCCCTGAAAGACAAGATACGAACCCACAAGCACAAACTGAACAGCAGAAAATTAACTGAAAGCACGAAGACTGAAAAGCACGAATCGTCTCTTCCCAAACTTTTACTTCACATGCGGTAACAGGAGATCAGCAAAAGCAGCCCAAGGGGTGGCGCCAGGGAAATCGATCTTCCCCTTTATACTGCCGTCGTGCGTGCTGGACGTGACCGCGCAGAACAACGAGGAGATTTGGAATTGTCAGTGTGTACGCATGGAAAGCTTGACGAGAAACTCGTCAAGGTTAACAAGAATCTCGTCGAGAAAAACGACGTGTTTTTAACGACGAGAAACTCGGTCGTGTGTACGAGGCTTCAGTGTGGAGTAAACATTGTAGTATCCATTTTAAAGGTAGTGTCAGTTCACTAAAATATTATATTTTAGTTTTGGGTTTTAGATTAGCTTCTATAGGTCTTAAGCCTTTTCGTCGTAAAAAACCCGTTGTTTTTCTCGACGAGATTCTTGTCAAGCTTTCCTTGCATACACACTGTCAATTCCAAATCTCGTCGTTGTTCTGCGCGGTCACATCCAGCACGTACGACGGCAGTATAAAGGGGAAGCTCGATTTCAATGGTGTCACCCCTTGGGCTGCTTTTGCTGATCTCGTGTTACCGCCAGTGAAAAAAAAGTTTGGGAAGAGACGATTTGCGCTTTTCAGTCTTCGTGCTTTCAGTTCGTTTTCTGCGGTTCAGTTTGTGCTTGTGGGTTTGTATCTTGTCTTTCAGGGCGTAGAGGCAGGTCGTATCTGTTTTACAGTGCGTTCTTGCCCGTTCGTTTCTGAATTTCAGTTCGTTCTTCATAGGCCTTACTGTTCTTAAGTGCGTTCTGTCAGAGGCGTAACTAGAAACTTCAGGGCCCCGGTGCAAGAAATCATGAAGCAGTGGTACTTGAGGGAGGTGGCAGCGTTGGTGCCATCCTCTCCCACCACCACTCCCACCACCACCTGTGCCTCTTACTGATCCCATCCCCCCACCACTGATCTCATCCCTATCCAACCCCATCACCTCTGTTGTAGAAGTAATGGGGGGGGGGGGGCATAGGGATGAGATCAGTGGTGGGGGGATGGGATCAGTAAGAGGCACAGTAGTGGAGGTTGACATCAATTGCTCAGCTCTGTCACTTGATTGACTTACCATTGGTGTCACCTGGTGTGGAAAAAATTGGTGTCACCCCCCCCCCTCCACCAACTATAGTCCCCCCTCAGTACAGACCCCCCTCAGTACAGACCCCTCTCCATTAACTACAGACCCCTCTCCCGCAGTATAGATCCCCCTCACTAAGAACAGACCCTCCTCCCTCAGTACAGACCCCCCTTATCAGTACAGACCCTACCTCCCTCAGTACAGACCCCCCTCATCAGTACAGACCCCCCTCAACAGTGTAGAATCCCCCTTTAGTGCAGACCCCCATCAGTATAGAATCCCCCTTTAGTGCAGAACCCCCCATCAGTATAGAATCCCCCTTAGTGCAGACCCCCGCAGCATAGACACATTCCTTAGTTCAGACCCCCAATCAGTAAAGACACCCCCCTTAGTACAGACCCCTGCAGTATACACCCCCCCTTAGTACAGACCCCTGCAGTATACACACACACACCCTTAGTACAGACCCCTGCAGTATACACCCCCCCCCTTAGTACAGACCCCTGCAGTATAAACACACCCCTTAGTACAGACCCCTGCAGTATACACCCCCCCCTTAGTACAGACCCCTGCAGTATACACACCCCCCTTAGTACAGACCCCTGCAGTATACACACACCCCCTTAGTAAAGACCCCTGCAGTATACACACACACCCTTAGTACAGACCCCTGCAGTATACACACACCCCTTGGTACAGACCCCTGCAGTATACACACCCCCCTTAGTACAGACCCCTGCAGTATACACACACCCCTTAGTACAGACCCCTGCAGTATACACACACCCCTTAGTACAGACCCCTGCAGTATACACACACACCCTTAGTACAGACCCCTGCAGTATACACACACCCCTTAGTACAGACCCCTGCAGTATACACACCCCCTTAGTACAGACCCCTGCAGTATACACACCCCCTTCGTACAGACCCCTGCAGTATACACACACCCCTTAGTACAGACCCCTGCAGTATACACCCCCCCCCTTAGTACAGACCCCTGCAGTATACACACACCCCTTAGTACAGACCCCTGCAGTATACACACCCCCTTAGTACAGACCCCTGCAGTATACACACCCCCTTAGTACAGACCCCTGCAGTATACACACACCCCTTAGTACAGACCCCTGCAGTATACACCCCCCTTAGTACAGACCCCTGCAGTATACACACACACACACCCTTAGTACAGACCCCTGCAGTATGCACACACCCCTTAGTACAGACCCCTGCAGTATACACACACCCCCTTAGTACAGACCCCTGCAGTATACACACACCCCCTTAGTACAGACCCCTGCAGTATACACACACCCCCTTAGTACAGACCCCTGCAGTATACACACACCCCCTTAGTACAGACCCCTGCAGTATACACACACACCCTTAGTACAGACCCCCGCAGTATACACACACCCCCTTAGTACAGACCCCCGCAGTATACACACACCCCCTTAGTACAGACCCCCGCAGTATACACACACCCCCTTAGTACAGACCCCCACAGTATACACACACCCCCTTAGTACAGACCCCCACAGTATACACACACCCTCTTAGTACAGACCCCTGCAGTATACACACACACCCCCTTAGTACAGACCCCTGCAGTATACACACACACCCCCTTAGTACAGACCCCTGCAGTATACACACCCCCCCCTTAGTACAGACCCCTGCAGTATACACACCCCCTTAGTACAGACCCCTGCAGTATACACACCCCCCCCCTTAGTACAGACCCCTGCAGTATACACACACCCCCTTAGTATAAGGTGACCAGATTTTTAAAATAAAATCCGGGGACATATTTTTTTTTTACTAGTAATGGCGGCAATCAGCGACTCTCTGCCCGTCGCCGCCGCGGCCTGCCTCACAGCCTGTCAAGTCGGCCCCGGCTACTACTGGGTGGGGAGCGGAGGAAGATCACTCCGCCAGGGAAGGCAAGGAGATAAGCAGGCGGCGGCTGGCCGGGACTTGAGCCAAGGCAGAAGAACATGCGAGCGGAGCTGAATGGGCATGCGCCTGAAACTGAAGAAATATTCCCTCCGCTCCGACCAGCACATGATCATCAGAAAAGGGCATAGATAATGGAAAAAATACACCCCCCTAAGCTAGTAGGAGCGTCTGTGTGTAATTCAGATTTTTTTTTAATTCTGCACTGACTGTCTATGAAATTGCCCCAGCCCCTGTTCAAATCCAATCCGGGGACAAAACCGGGGACAGACTTGGTCCGGGGACAGTGTCCTCAATCCGGGGACTGTCCCCGGAAACTGGGGATGTCTGGTCACCCTACCTTAGTACAGACCCCTGCAGTATACACACACCCCCCTTAGTACAGACCCCTGCAGTATAGACACCCCCTTAGTGCAGACCCACAGTGTATTACACAGCTCCCCTTAGTACAGACCCCTATACATACAGTATATACACACACACTATACATACAGTATATACACACACACTATACATACAGCATATATACACACACACACACACACTATACATATAGTATATAGTCACACACTATACATACAGTATATACACACACACACACACTATACATACAGTATATACACACACACACACACTATACATACAGTATATACACACACACTATACATACAGTATATACACACACACACACACACTATACATACAGTATATACACACTATACATACAGTATACACACACACACACACTATACATACAGTATATACACACACACACTATACATACAGTATATACACACACACACACACACACACACTATACATACAGTATACACACACACACACACACACACACACACTATACATACAGTATATACACACACACTATACATACAGTATATACACACATACAGTATATACACACACAGTATACATACACTATACACACACACCAGCATTTTTCACCCAAAAATCAGCCTGATTGAACACCCTGCTCCCCCATCTCCTGGCATGCTGGGACTTGTAGTGCCCCAGCAGCTCACAGACACATTACTTGGTAATACAGGAGAGGAGGGGACTGTCCCTGTTTAGTGGTGGGCAGCTAATGAGTAGGGAGATGTAGTTAGTAGAGATTGGGGGGACATTCATGTTCTTCCTCCAACAGCAGTGCACTTCTCACACACAAAATCGATCTAATAGCCTCAGAAACAGGAGGAGCCATGCTGGAGGTAACACATCCTCTCCCTCACTGCTTACCAGGGTAATCCACCACCACCGACTAGAATCCATTATGTAAAGCTCAGCCAGCTTACCTTATCAGGCAGCAGTCCATCCCACACTGCAGGCTGTGTCCCCACCTCCCTTCCCTCTCCTCCAGCAGTCGGCATCTCCTGCTCTTGGGTCAAAGAAGCCGCACTGTGGAAGGGGGCGTGTACAGCATGTTCCTATTGGCTGAGGGGGCAGTGCAGAGGCGGGGAAGCTATAATCTGACCGAATGGTCAGTCCACAAATACAGGCAGTTCCCCCCCCCCAGCCCTGCACTTACCTTCCTCTAGTCAGCGCCGTCCTTCTTCTCTCCTCGATGTCTTCTCCCACCCTCGATGTTGCATCAGCCAATCAGTTTACCGGTAAACAGACCCAGTGAACATGATTGGTAGAGGCCACAGGAATGGCAGACTGTGGCATCGGAGTTTGCCACGCAGTGGGACTTCCCCAACTGCGGTGGAGCCATTGACGGGAAGCACGTCCGCATCGTGCCGCCATCCCGTTCTGGGTCCTACTTCTACAGCTACAAGGGGTTTCATAGCATTGTGCTGATGGCGGTGGTGTCAGCACGGTATGAATTCCTCTATGTTGATGTGGGGAAGAATGACCGGATGTCCGATGGGGGATCCTTCAGCCAGACGGAGTTTGCCCTCCGTCTCCAGAGTGACGACCTTGCATTGCCACCGGATACAGGGAATGTTGAAGGACTCCCCTTTGTGTTTTTGGCTGATGAAGCCTTTGGACTGGGACCGCATATCATGAGGCCATTTCCCCAGAGGATCCTGACCACAGAGAAGAGGGTGTTCAACTATTGGCTGGCCAGGGCCCGAAGAGTCGTGGAGAATGCCTTCGGGATAATGGCGAGCCGGTTCCGCCTTTTCATGACACCAATTCACTTGGCGGAGTACAAAATTAACTACGTTGTTTTCTGTTGCTGTGTGCTACATAATTTTCTGATAAGGAAATCCACAAATTATATGGCCTCAATTGTGCCTGAGGCAGGACTTCCAACTGGCAATTAGGGATGAGCCGAACACCCCCGGGTTCGGTTCGCACCAGAACCTTCGAACGGACCGAAAGTTCGCGCGAATTTTCGAACCCTATTCGTTATAATGGACGCGAACGTTCGAAATCAAAATTGCTAATTACAACGGCCAATATGCATGTTAATGTCATAAAACAGGTTTGGGGACCCGGGTCCTGCCCCAGGGGACATATATCAATGCAAAAAGAAATTTTAAAAACTAAAGTTTTTTCGGGAGCAGTCATTTTAATGATGCATAAAGTGAAAAAAAAAAAAGTGAAATTTTCCTTTAAATATGGTACCTGGGGGGTGTCTAAAGTATGCCTGTGAAGTGGCATGTGTTTCCCGTGTTTAGAACTGTCCTTGCACAAAATGACATTTGTAAAGGAAAAAAAGAAGCCATTTAAAACCACTTGCGGCTTTAATGTCATGTCTTGTCCTGGCCGCCATATGGCTGAAAATCCTTGAGAAAAATGGCATGGCTACCCCATCACCCCCCCCCCACCCCAGCCCCTTTGGGTCTTGTATGGATACTAAGGGGGACCCCGCACCCAAAATAAAACCCTATACCTACAACCCTATATACTCTGAACAGCAGTATATAGGTGGTGCAAACAAGACATGGACTGTAGGTTTGTTCTTAAGTAGAATCTGAACAGGTACATTATGAAGTGTAGCTACATCCCAAAAAAATCAATTTTTAAGCTTTTTGGAGAACATAGGGAGGGGTTATCACCCCTGTAACATTTGCTGTCTTTGCACATCTGTTCAGAACATGTCACCTCACTTTCCGTCCCAATGACAAATGTTTTTGGAAAAGTGGGGTTTTAATTGAAACAAGGATTGGTGATAAAGCATCAGTAGAGAGGAGATACCTTTTTCCCAAATTAAATCTAACAGGATAGAATTTTCCTTCCTAGGGGTAGATTTCCTCTCACTTCCTGTTTTCTCTTGCCGTTTGCAAGTAGGAGTCGTTTGTAAGTTGGATGTTTGAAAGTAGGGGCCTGCCGTATATACTCTGCAGAAATTTGCCCTATTAGATGTTGGTGTAGCCACAAGACTGGTGGGCACAGGAATGGGCCCTGCTGTGAGTTAATAGATCAAGATTTGTACTTGCATGCACCTGTTGAACCGGGCAGAAAAATTGGGCCTTTGGTGGTGGTGGTGGTGGTGGTGGACGGTGTTGCCACAAGACTGTAAGCCCTCACAGTTACTCTTGGTGGGTGCAGGAATGGGCCCTTCTGTGAGTTATTAGATCAAGATTTGTAATTGCATGCACCTGTTGAACAGGGCAGAAAAATTGGGCCTTTGGTGGTGGTGGTGGTGGTGGACGGTGTTGCCACAAGACTGTAGGCCCTCATAGTTACTCTTGGTGGGCGCAGGAATGGGCCCTGCTGTGAACTATTAGATCAAGATTTGTAATTACACGCCCCTGTTAAACAGGGGCTGAAAAATTGTGCCTTAGGCATTGGTGCTGGTGCCACAACACTGCAACCCCTCACAGATACTGTACTTGGAGCACAGCAGTCACACCTGTTGCGAAGCATCTTTTTAAAAAATTGTAATTACACGCCCCTGTTATACAGGGGCTGAAAAATTGTGCCTTAGGCACTGGTGCTGGTGCCACAACACTGCAACCCCTCACAGATACTGTACTCTGAGCACAGCAATGAGACCTGTTGCAAAGCATTGCCTAAAAATTGTAATTACACGCCCCAACAGGGGCTGAAAAATTGTGCCTTAGGCACTGGTGCTGGTGCCACAACACTGCAACCCCTCACAGATACTGTACTCTGAGCACAGCAGTCACACCTGTTGCGAAGCATCTTTTTAAAAAATTGTAATTACACGCCCCTGTTATACAGGGGCTGAAAAATTGTGCCTTAGGCACTGGTGTGGTGGCATGGATCATTGAGGAGGAGGAAGAGGATAGTCAGTGAACATAACAGGACAGTCACTCAGCATCAGCATAGGCAGTCTTGAAGGGATGTGACATTATAAATTATTCCGTTATATCCGCTTCAGGTGTCTGGTAGCTGGTGGTGATCCAAGACTGATTCATTTTTATGAAGGTCAGTCGATCAACCGAGTCGGTGGACAGGCGCACCCTATGATCGGTGACAAATCCTCCAGCAGCACTGAATGTGCGTTCGGAAAGAACGCTGGATGCAGGACAGGCCAGTAGCTCAATTGCATACTGTGCAAGCTCTGGCCAGTGATCCATCCTCAGGACCCAGTAAGCCAGAGGATTTTCGGTGGGAAAGGTGTCCAAGTCTGACCTTGCCCCTAGGTATTCCTGCACCATGTATATCAGACGCTGGCGATGGTTGCTGGAACCGATCATACCTTGGGGCTGCGGACTAAAAAATTGTCTGAACGCATCGGTCAGACGTCCACCTTCCCCACCGCTCCTTCTGCTACTGACCGAAGCCTCAGCAACTCGTCGCCCAGGACCAGGAGTTTGTAACCTCCCAGTTTCTGGGAACGCGTTGCACAGACCTTTCTGCAAGGCCTCCCTGAGATGTCTCATCCTCTGCTCCCTCTGCGACGGCAAGATAAGGTCCGCAACCTTACCCTTGTACCGTGGATCAAGGAGAGTGGCCAGCCAGTAATGGTCACTCTCCTTGATCCGAAGAACACGAGGATCCTTCCGCAGGCTTTGCAGGATCAGGGAGGCCATGCAGCGTAGGTTAGCTGAGGCATTCGGTCCGGAGTCTTCTGGGTCACTGAGGATGACATGATCGCCAGCCACCTCCTCCCAGCCACGTACAAGTCCACTGGTTTGTTGGGACTGTACATCATCCCTAAAAGACTGCTGCTGCTGATGCTGAGTGCCAGGCTCCACCTCCATGCTCACACAATCCTCCTCCTCCTCCTCCTCCTCCTCCTCTTCCTGTGTGATGGGTGGGACAGAAGGAACATTGTCTGGATAAAGGGGGCCTTGAGAGACAAGGAAGTCCTCCTCTTCCTGCCTCTGTTCTGCCTCAAGTGCCCTGTCCATTATCCCACGCAGCGTATGCTCCAACAGGTGGACAAGAGGTACAGTGTCACTGATGCATGCACTGTCACTGCTCACCATCCTCGTGGCCTCCTCAAATGGTGAGAGGACAGTGCATGCATCCCTGATCATGCTCCACTGGCGTGGGGAAAAAAAGCCAAGCTCCCCTGACCCTGTCCTGGTGCCGTAGTCGCAAAGGTACTCATTGATGGCCCTCTGCTGCGTGTGCAGTCGCTGCAGCATGGCCAACGTTGAGTTCCACCTGGTGGGCATGTCACATATTAGGCGGTTCTTGGGCAGGTTCAGCTCCTTTTGCAGCTCAGTCAGCCGAGCACTGGCATTATAAGATCGGCGGAAATGCACACAGACTTTCCTGGCCTGCCTCAGGACATCCTATAAGCCTGGGAACCTGCCCAAGAACCGCTGCACCACCAGGTTGAGGACGTGAGCCATACAGGGCACATGGGTGAGCTGCCCCTGTCGCAGGGCGGAGAGGAGGTTGGTGCCATTATCAGAAACGACCATTCCTGGCTTAAGCTGGCGTGGCGTCAACCACCTCTCGGCCTGCCCCTGCAGAGCTGCCAGAACCTCTGGCCCAGTGTGGCTCCTGTCCCCCAAACACACCAGCGCAAGCACGGCATGGCATCTTTTTGCCTGCGTACTCGCGTAGCCCCTTGTACGCCTACGGAGCACCGCTGGTTCCGAGGACAGAGCACTCGAAGAGGACATGGAGGAAGAAGAAGAGGAGGGGGTGGAGGAGAGAGGTGTGTCACAACCAGTAGTAGCATTTTGGAGGCGTGGTGGCGGAACAACCTCCAACACTACTGCACCTTGTCCTGCATCCCTCCCAGCTGCCAATAGAGTGACCCAATGGGCCGTGAAAGAAAGATAACGTCCCTGTCCATGCCTGCTGGACCATGAGTCAGCGGTAATATGCACCTTACCGCTGACCGCCCTGTCCAGCGAGGCATGGACATTGCCTTCCACATGCCAGTAGAGAGACGGAATCGCCTTCCGTGAGAAAAAGTGGCGTTTGGGAACCTGCCACTGAGGAACCGCACATTGAACAAACTCACGGAAGGGGGCCGAGTCTATCAACTGAAAAGGCAGCAGTTGAAGTGCTAGCAATTTAGCCAAGCTAGCATTCAACCACTGGGCATGTGGATGGCTGGGAGTATACTTCTTTCGACGGTCCAGCAGCTGGGGCAGGGAAATTTGCCTGCTACAATCGGACGTCGGTGTACTGCAAGTACTTGGTTGTGACACACCTAATTCTACACCTTCAGTCCTCTCAGAGCAGCTTTCAGAGAGGACTGAAGATATAGTGGGGATGGAGATCCCAGCTGATGAGGAGCAAGGAGAGGTCCGCTTTGTTCTTTGGTGTGGGTCTTTTATGTGTGCTTGCCAACGAGCTGCATGGCAGGTCGACATATGTCTGCTCATGCTTGTGGTGCCCAAGCGGCTGATGTTTTGGCCACGCGAGATACGCTTGAGACAAATATTGCAAATAGCAGTGGTGCGATCTGATGCACTCGTCTCAAAAAAGGCCCACACCAAAGAACTTTTGTGATAACGTGCAGAGGCAGCGCCCTGCACAGGCGGAGCTCTGCGGTGTGGTACAGTTGCTGTGCTGGCCTCTAGCTGGCCTCCAGGGGGCATCCTGCCTCGTTGGACATGTGACGCTGCATCCTCCTCCTCCTCCTCCTCTCTCCCTTCAGGCACCCACGTGGAGTCAGTGACCTCATCATCCCCTCCCTCTTCACCACTAGAGCAAACCTGGCAGTAAGCTGCAGCTGGTGGAACACTACTGCCAGATTGCTGTCCTTCAGCATCCCCTCTCTCTGCGCGCACACTACTGACTTCCTCAAGCTGGGTATCATCATCCGAGCCTTCGAATCGTTGGGCATCCTCCTGGAGCATGTACCCAACACTGTGCTCAAACAGTTCGGGGGACTCCTCAGGAGGACATGGTGGGTCTAGGGAAGGGGTGGCTGATGATGCCATTGAGTACGCGTTGGCAGCTGCTCTGCCAGTACCCTGAGCCTGGGTGAGAGAGGATGAGGAGGATGAGGAGGGCTTGGTCATCCATTCTACCAAGCCTTCGGCATAATGCGGCTCCACATGTCCAGCTGCCGAAAACAAAGACAAGCGTGTCCCATGGCCACGTGCTGATGACGATGCACGACCACGTCCACGGCCAGCACTGTTGTCTCTACAAACAGAGCCTGCCTGCCCTGTGTTCTTGCCTCGGAACGCTCTGCCTCTCCTTGGCGGTCTTCCAGCCATTGTAGTCGGTAGTGTATATAGTATAAAAAATAGAACTCCTATGTGTGCTCACAACACACTGTAGGTCCTATGGGTGCTGACACTAACACACTATAGGTACTATGTGTGCTGCTGACAAGAAAATATAGGAGCTCTGTTTGCTGCCACTAACACACTAGAAGTCCTATGGGTGCTGCTGAGAAGAAAATATAGGAGCTCTGTGTGATGCCACTAACACACTAGAAGTCCTATGGGTGCTGCTGAGAAGAAAATATAGGAGCTCTGTTTGCTGCCACTAACACACTAGAAGTCCTATGGGTGCTGCTGAGAAGAAAATATAGGAGCTCTGTTTGCTGCCACTAACACACTAGAAGTCCTATGGGTGCTGCTGAGAAGAAAATATAGGAGCTCTGTGTGATGCCACTAACACACTAGAAGTCCTATGGGTGCTGCTGAGAAGAAAATATAGGAGCTCTGTTTGCTGCCACTAACACACTAGAAGTCCTATGGGTGCTGCTGAGAAGAAAATATAGGAGCTCTGTTTGCTGCCACTAACACACTAGAAGTCCTATGGGTGCTGCTGAGAAGAAAATATAGGAGCTCTGTTTGCTGCCACTAACACACTAGAAGTCCTATGGGTGCTGCTGAGAAGAAAATATAGGAGCTCTGTGTGATGCCACTAACACACTAGAAGTCCTATGGGTGCTGCTGAGAAGAAAATATAGGAGCTCTGTTTGCTGCCACTAACACACTAGAAGTCCTATGGGTGCTGCTGAGAAGAAAATATAGGAGCTCTGTTTGCTGCCACTAACACACTAGAAGTCCTATGGGTGCTGCTGAGAAGAAAATATAGGAGCTCTGTGTGATGCCACTAACACACTAGAAGTCCTATGGGTGCTGCTGAGATGAAAATATAGGAACTCTGTGTGATGCCACTAACACATTAGAAGTCCTATGGGTGCTGCTGAGAAGAAAATATAGGAGCTCTGTTTGCTGCCACTAACACACTAGAAGTCCTATGGGTGCTGCTGAGAAGAAAATATAGGAGCTCTGTGTGATGCCACTAACACACTAGAAGTCCTATGGGTGCTGCTGAGAAGAAAATATAGGAGCTCTGTTTGCTGCCACTAACACACTAGAAGTCCTATGGGTGCTGCTGAGAAGAAAATATAGGAGCTCTGTGTGATGCCACTAACACACTAGAAGTCCTATGGGTGCTGCTGAGAAGAAAATATAGGAGCTCTGTTTGCTGCCACTAACACACTAGAAGTCCTATGGGTGCTGCTGAGAAGAAAATATAGGAGCTCTGTGTGATGCCACTAACACACTAGAAGTCCTATGGGTGCTGCTGAGAAGAAAATATAGAAGCTCTGTTTGCTGCCACTAACACACTAGAAGTCCTATGGGTGCTGCTGAGAAGAAAATATAGGAGCTCTGTTTGCTGCCACTAACACACTAGAAGTCCTATGGGTGCTGCTGAGAAGAAAATATAGGAGCTCTGTGTGATGCCACTAACACACTAGAAGTCCTATGGGTGCTGCTGAGATGAAAATATAGGAACTCTGTGTGATGCCACTAACACATTAGAAGTCCTATGGGTGCTGCTGAGAAGAAAATATAGGAGCTCTGTTTGCTGCCACTAACACACTAGAAGTCCTATGGGTGCTGCTGAGAAGAAAATATAGGAGCTCTGTGTGATGCCACTAACACACTAGAAGTCCTATGGGTGCTGCTGAGAAGAAAATATAGGAGCTCTGTTTGCTGCCACTAACACACTAGAAGTCCTATGGGTGCTGCTGAGAAGAAAATATAGGAGCTCTGTTTGCTGCCACTAACACACTAGAAGTCCTATGGGTGCTGCTGAGATGAAAATATAGGAGCTCTGTTTGCTGCCACTAACACACTAGAAGTCCTATGGGTGCTGCTGAGAAGAAAATATAGGAGCTCTGTTTGCTGCCACTAACACACTAGAAGTCCTATGGGTGCTGCTGAGAAGAAAATATAGGAGCTCTGTGTGATGCCACTAACACACTAGAAGTCCTATGGGTGCTGCTGAGAAGAAAATATAGGAGCTCTGTGTGATGCCACTAACACACTAGAAGTCCTATGGGTGCTGCTGAGAAGAAAATATAGGAGCTCTGTTTGCTGCCACTAACACACTAGAAGTCCTATGGGTGCTGCTGAGATGAAAATATAGGAGCTCTGTTTGCTGCCACTAACACACTAGAAGTCCTATGGGTGCTGCTGAGAAGAAAATATAGGAACTCTGTGTGATGCCACTAACACATTAGAAGTCCTATGGGTGCTGCTGAGAAGAAAATATAGGAGCTCTGTTTGCTGCCACTAACACACTAGAAGTCCTATGGGTGCTGCTGAGAAGAAAATATAGGAGCTCTGTGTGATGCCACTAACACACTAGAAGTCCTATGGGTGCTGCTGAGAAGAAAATATAGGAGCTCTGTGTGATGCCACTAACACACTAGAAGTCCTATGGGTGCTGCTGAGAAGAAAATATAGGAGCTCTGTTTGCTGCCACTAACACACTAGAAGTCCTATGGGTGCTGCTGAGATGAAAATATAGGAGCTCTGTTTGCTGCCACTAACACACTAGAAGTCCTATGGGTGCTGCTGAGAAGAAAATATAGGAGCTCTGTTTGCTGCCACTAACACACTAGAAGTCCTATGGGTGCTGCTGAGAAGAAAATATAGGAGCTCTGTGTGATGCCACTAACATACTAGAAGTCCTATGGGTGCTGCTGAGAAGAAAATATAGGAGCTCTGTTTGCTGCCACTAACACACTAGAAGTCCTATGGGTGCTGCTGAGAAGAAAATATAGGAGCTCTGTTTGCTGCCACTAACACACTAGAAGTCCTATGGGTGCTGCTGAGAAGAAAATATAGGAGCTCTGTGTGATGCCACTAACACACTAGAAGTCCTATGGGTGCTGCTGAGAAGAAAATATAGGAGCTCTGTTTGCTGCCACTAACACACTAGAAGTCCTATGGGTGCTGCTGAGAAGAAAATATAGGAGCTCTGTTTGCTGCCACTAACACACTAGAAGTCCTATGGGTGCTGCTGAGAAGAAAATATAGGAGCTCTGTTTGCTGCCACTAACACACTAGAAGTCCTATGGGTGCTGCTGAGAAGAAAATATAGGAGCTCTGTGTGATGCCACTAACACACTAGAAGTCCTATGGGTGGTGCTGAGAAGAAAATATAGGAGCTCTGTTTGCTGCCACTAACACACTAGAAGTCCTATGGGTGCTGCTGAGAAGAAAATATAGGAGCTCTGTTTGCTGCCACTAACACACTAGAAGTCCTATGGGTGCTGCTGAGAAGAAAATATAGGAGCTCTGTTTGCTGCCACTAACACACTAGAAGTCCTATGGGTGCTGCTGAGAAGAAAATATAGGAGCTCTGTGTGATGCCACTAACACACTAGAAGTCCTATGGGTGCTGCTGAGAAGAAAATATAGGAGCTCTGTTTGCTGCCACTAACACACTAGAAGTCCTATGGGTGCTGCTGAGAAGAAAATATAGGAGCTCTGTTTGCTGCCACTAACACACTAGAAGTCCTATGGGTGCTGCTGAGAAGAAAATATAGGAGCTCTGTGTGATGCCACTAACACACTAGAAGTCCTATGGGTGCTGCTGAGATGAAAATATAGGAACTCTGTGTGATGCCACTAACACATTAGAAGTCCTATGGGTGCTGCTGAGAAGAAAATATAGGAGCTCTGTTTGCTGCCACTAACACACTAGAAGTCCTATGGGTGCTGCTGAGAAGAAAATATAGGAGCTCTGTGTGATGCCACTAACACACTAGAAGTCCTATGGGTGCTGCTGAGAAGAAAATATAGGAGCTCTGTTTGCTGCCACTAACACACTAGAAGTCGTATGGGTGCTGCTGAGAAGAAAATATAGGAGCTCTGTGTGATGCCACTAACACACTAGAAGTCCTATGGGTGCTGCTGAGAAGAAAATATAGGAGCTCTGTTTGCTGCCACTAACACACTAGAAGTCCTATGGGTGCTGCTGAGAAGAAAATATAGGAGCTCTGTGTGATGCCACTAACACACTAGAAGTCCTATGGGTGCTGCTGAGAAGAAAATATAGGAGCTCTGTTTGCTGCCACTAACACACTAGAAGTCCTATGGGTGCTGCTGAGAAGAAAATATAGGAGCTCTGTTTGCTGCCACTAACACACTAGAAGTCCTATGGGTGCTGCTGAGAAGAAAATATAGGAGCTCTGTTTGCTGCCACTAACACACTAGAAGTCCTATGGGTGCTGCTGAGAAGAAAATATAGGAGCTCTGTGTGATGCCACTAACACACTAGAAGTCCTATGGGTGCTGCTGAGAAGAAAATATAGGAGCTCTGTTTGCTGCCACTAACACACTAGAAGTCCTATGGGTGCTGCTGAGAAGAAAATATAGGAGCTCTGTTTGCTGCCACTAACACACTAGAAGTCCTATGGGTGCTGCTGAGAAGAAAATATAGGAGCTCTGTGTGATGCCACTAACACACTAGAAGTCCTATGGGTGCTGCTGAGATGAAAATATAGGAACTCTGTGTGATGCCACTAACACATTAGAAGTCCTATGGGTGCTGCTGAGAAGAAAATATAGGAGCTCTGTTTGCTGCCACTAACACACTAGAAGTCCTATGGGTGCTGCTGAGAAGAAAATATAGGAGCTCTGTGTGATGCCACTAACACACCAGAAGTCCTATGGGTGCTGCTGAGAAGAAAATATAGGAGCTCTGTTTGCTGCCACTAACACACTAGAAGTCCTATGGGTGCTGCTGAGAAGAAAATATAGGAGCTCTGTGTGATGCCACTAACACACTAGAAGTCCTATGGGTGTTGCTGAGAAGAAAATATAGGAGCTCTGTTTGCTGCCACTAACACACTAGAAGTCCTATGGGTGCTGCTGAGAAGAAAATATAGGAGCTCTGTGTGATGCCACTAACACACTAGAAGTCCTATGGGTGCTGCTGAGAAGAAAATATAGGAGCTCTGTTTGCTGCCACTAACACACTAGAAGTCCTATGGGTGCTGCTGAGAAGAAAATATAGGAGCTCTGTTTGCTGCCACTAACACACTAGAAGTCCTATGGGTGCTGCTGAGAAGAAAATATAGGAGCTCTGTTTGCTGCCACTAACACACTAGAAGTCCTATGGGTGCTGCTGAGAAGAAAATATAGGAGCTCTGTGTGATGCCACTAACACACTAGAAGTCCTATGGGTGCTGCTGAGAAGAAAATATAGGAGCTCTGTTTGCTGCCACTAACACACTAGAAGTCCTATGGGTGCTGCTGAGAAGAAAATATAGGAGCTCTGTTTGCTGCCACTAACACACTAGAAGTCCTATGGGTGCTGCTGAGAAGAAAATATAGGAGCTCTGTGTGATGCCACTAACACACTAGAAGTCCTATGGGTGCTGCTGAGATGAAAATATAGGAACTCTGTGTGATGCCACTAACACATTAGAAGTCCTATGGGTGCTGCTGAGAAGAAAATATAGGAGCTCTGTTTGCTGCCACTAACACACTAGAAGTCCTATGGGTGCTGCTGAGAAGAAAATATAGGAGCTCTGTGTGATGCCACTAACACACTAGAAGTCCTATGGGTGCTGCTGAGAAGAAAATATAGGAGCTCTGTTTGCTGCCACTAACACACTAGAAGTCCTATGGGTGCTGCTGAGAAGAAAATATAGGAGCTCTGTGTGATGCCACTAACACACTAGAAGTCCTATGGGTGCTGCTGAGAAGAAAATATAGGAGCTCTGTGTGATGCCACTAACACACTAGAAGTCCTATGGGTGCTGCTGAGAAGAAAATATAGGAGCTCTGTTTGCTGCCACTAACACACTAGAAGTCCTATGGGTGCTGCTGAGAAGAAAATATAGGAGCTCTGTGTGATGCCACTAACACACTAGAAGTCCTATGGGTGCTGCTGAGAAGAAAATATAGGAGCTCTGTTTGCTGCCACTAACACACTAGAAGTCCTATGGGTGCTGCTGAGAAGAAAATATAGGAGCTCTGTGTGATGCCACTAACACACTAGAAGTCCTATGGGTGCTGCTGAGAAGAAAATATAGGAGCTCTGTTTGCTGCCACTAACACACTAGAAGTCCTATGGGTGCTGCTGAGAAGAAAATATAGGAGCTCTGTTTGCTGCCACTAACACACTAGAAGTCCTATGGGTGCTGCTGAGAAGAAAATATAGGAGCTCTGTGTGATGCCACTAACACACTAGAAGTCCTATGGGTGCTGCTGAGAAGAAAAAATAGGAGCTCTGTTTGCTGCCACTAACACACTAGAAGTCCTATGGGTGCTGCTGAGAAGAAAATATAGGAGCTCTGTGTGATGCCACTAACACACTAGAAGTCCTATGGGTGCTGCTGAGAAGAAAATATAGGAGCTCTGTTTGCTGCCACTAACACACTAGAAGTCCTATGGGTGCTGCTGAGAAGAAAATATAGGAGCTCTGTGTGATGCCACTAACACACTAGAAGTCCTATGGGTGCTGCTGAGAAGAAAATATAGGAGCTCTGTTTGCTGCCACTAACACACTAGAAGTCCTATGGGTGCTGCTGAGAAGAAAATATAGGAGCTCTGTGTGATGCCACTAACACACTAGAAGTCCTATGGGTGCTGCTGAGAAGAAAATATAGGAGCTCTGTTTGCTGCCACTAACACACTAGAAGTCCTATGGGTGCTGCTGAGAAGAAAATATAGGAGCTCTGTGTGATGCCACTAACACACTAGAAGTCCTATGGGTGCTGCTGAGAAGAAAATATAGGAGCTCTGTTTGCTGCCACTAACACACTAGAAGTCCTATGGGTGCTGCTGAGAAGAAAATATAGGAGCTCTGTTTGCTGCCACTAACACACTAGAAGTCCTATGGGTGCTGCTGAGAAGAAAATATAGGAGCTCTGTGTGATGCCACTAACACACTAGAAGTCCTATGGGTGCTGCTGAGAAGAAAATATAGGAGCTCTGTTTGCTGCCACTAACACACTAGAAGTCCTATGGGTGCTGCTGAGAAGAAAATATAGGAGCTCTGTTTGCTGCCACTAACACACTAGAAGTCCTATGGGTGCTGCTGAGAAGAAAATATAGGAGCTCTGTTTGCTGCCACTAACACACTAGAAGTCCTATGGGTGCTGCTGAGAAGAAAATATAGGAGCTCTGTTTGCTGCCACTAACACACTAGAAGTCCTATGGGTGCTGCTGAGAAGAAAATATAGGAGCTCTGTGTGATGCCACTAACACACTAGAAGTCCTATGGGTGCTGCTGAGAAGAAAATATAGGAGCTCTGTTTGCTGCCACTAACACACTAGAAGTCCTATGGGTGCTGCTGAGAAGAAAATATAGGAGCTCTGTGTGATGCCACTAACACACTAGAAGTCCTATGGGTGCTGCTGAGAAGAAAATATAGGAGCTCTGTTTGCTGCCACTAACACACTAGAAGTCCTATGGGTGCTGCTGAGAAGAAAATATAGGAGCTCTGTGTGATGCCACTAACACACTAGAAGTCCTATGGGTGCTGCTGAGAAGAAAATATAGGAGCTCTGTTTGCTGCCACTAACACACTAGAAGTCCTATGGGTGCTGCTGAGAAGAAAATATAGGAGCTCTGTGTGATGCCACTAACACACTAGAAGTCCTATGGGTGCTGCTGAGAAGAAAATAAAGGGATTTTTATAACAGCTTACCTGTAAAATCCTTTTCTTGGAGTACATCACGGGACACAGAGCGACTTAGTCATTACTAATGGGTTATATAGTTTACCTTCAGGTGTTGGCACTGGCCAATTCCAAACCGGAAGTACCCTCCCCTATATAAGCCCCTCCCACCCGGGAGCACCTCAGT
Organism: Rana muscosa; assembly: GCA_029206835.1. Taxonomy (NCBI): domain Eukaryota; kingdom Metazoa; phylum Chordata; class Amphibia; order Anura; family Ranidae; genus Rana; species Rana muscosa. Next base: position 652,167,021 of record CM055116.1, read on the forward strand.
TTTGTAGCCAAGCAATAAGTGTCCCAAAAAGAGGGGTGGGAGCTCTGTGTCCCGTGATGTACTCCAAGAAAAGGATTTTACAGGTAAGCTGTTATAAAAATCCCTTTTTCTTTTTCGTACATCACGGGACACAGAGCGACTTAGTCATTACTAATGGGACGTCCCAAAGCAATGCCAAATGAGGGGGGGGGTACATAAGCTGGGCGCCATCAGGCATGAGGATCTTTTGCGGCCTGCAACACACTGCGCCCAAAGGCGACATCCTCCTGACTTCTAACGTCTACCTGATAGAATCTAGTAAACGTGTGTACCGAAGACCATGTTGCGGCCTTACATACTTGAGCCAGGGAGGCCTGGTGATGCACTGCCCATGAAGTTCCAACCGCTCTTGTGGAGTGCGCCCTAACTTTGAACGGAGGCGGTCTCTTTCTCAAGCCATAGGCTTGTATTATGACCTGTCGAATCCACTTGGCTAAAGTAGATTTTGATGCTGCCTGACCCCTTCTGGGGCCTTCCGGCAGAACAAACAAAGAATCCGTTCTGCGAATCTGAGCAGTGGCTTTTAGATAAGCTTTAACTGCTCTTACCACATCCAAAGAATGTAATAACTTTTCCTCTACTGAGCTAGGTTTGGGGAAAAAAGAAGGAAGAACCACATCTTGGTTCAAATGAAACCTCGATACCACCTTAGGAAGAAAGGCTGGATGAGGACGTAATACTACTCTGTCCTTATGGACAACCAGATATGGCTCCTTACAGGACATAGCTGCTAATTCCGACACTCTTTTAGCCGAACAAATGGCTACTAAGAAAACCAATTTCCTGGTGAGAAGAACCAAGGAAATGTGTTGTAATGGTTCAAACGGTTGTTCCTGTAGAACCGACAGAACCAGGTTTAAGTCCCAAGGACATATGGGAATACTAACCGGAGGGCTAATACGCATCACTCCTTGTATAAAGGCTTTGACTAGTGAATGCGAAGCCAAGGGCCTTTGAAAAAATATTGACAAGGCCGAAATCTGACCCTTGATAGTACTCAAGGCCAGCTTCCTATCTACAGCCCACTGTAGGAAGTCCAGAATCCTCCCTATCATGTACTTACGTGGATGCCATTTCTTGGTCTCACACCACGTAATGTACGCTTTCCAGATCCTATAATAGATCTGCCTGGATACCGGTTTCCTGGCATTGATCATGGTAGATACCACAGAATTAGAGAGCCCTCTCTTTTTCAGAATGTGGGCTTCAATAGCCAGGCCGTCAAACCTAGGGCTGGTAAGGAAGGGTGGTATATCGGTCCTTGCGACAGCAGGTCCGGACGAAGTGGGAGGGTCCAAGGACTCCTCACTGACATTTTTACAATCTCCGCGTACCATGCCCTTCGGGGCCACGCTGGAGCCACCAGAATCACTGGTTTCTTTTCTACCCTGATTCTGCGGAGTAATCGCGGTAACAATTGTGGCGGTGGGAATGCATATATCAGCTTGAACCGATCCCAAGGGAACACTAGGGCATCCGAGCCGCAAGCTAGGGGATCCCTTGTGCGAGACACAAACCTGTCCACCTTTGCGTTGAATCTGGATGCTAGCAGATCTACATCCGGTGTTCCCCACCGCTGGCATATTGCCTGGAAAACCTCGGGGTGAAGAGACCACTCCCCCGGGCATAATTGTTGGCGACTTAGAAAGTCCGCTCTCCAATTTTCCACTCCTGGGATGAAAACCGCAGATATGGCTGGGACATATCTTTCTGCCCACTCCAGGATGCAATTTGCTTCCTTCTGGGCTGCACGACTTTTGGTGCCACCCTGATGATTGATATATGCCACTGCCGTGGCATTGTCTGATTGAATTCTGACAGGGGACCCCTGGAGTTTGGATGTCCATGCTACTAGGGCATACCGGGCTGCTCGTATCTCTAAGAGATTGATGGGCAGGGCCTTTTCTGCTTCTGACCACCTGCCCTGGAGAGACCATTGCCCCAGCACTGCCCCCCAGCCGATGAGGCTGGCATCTGTAGTGACCACCTTCCAAGAAACCGGACTGAAGGGTTTCCCTCTTTCCAGATTCTGGGGCACCAACCACCAATGGAGGCTCTTGCGAACGGAAGGGGACAGGGACATTGGTAAGTCTAAAGCCTGAACTTTTTTGTTCCAGGCTGACAGTATGGCCCTTTGCAAATTCCTTGAATGGAATTGACCGTAGGGTACCGCTTCGAATGAAGCCACCATCTTTCCCAGCAGCCTCATGCAGAGACGTATGGATGGTTTTCTTTTTGTACCCACTAAGTGGGTCAAATTTCTTAAAGACGACACCTTCTCTGGAGGTAAGAAAATCTTTCTCTGATTTGAATCCAGCCTTAGCCCTAAGTATTCCAGACTTTTGACTGGTCTTAGAGCTGACTTGTCCCGGTTGATAATCCAACCGTGATATTCCAGATACTCGATTGTCTTGTGAATAGCTACTTCCAGCTTTTCCACTGAGTGGTCTATTAGTAGCAGGTCGTCTAGATATGCCATTATCGTTACACCCTGTGTTCTTAGATTGGCCAATAATGGGGCCAGAATTTTTGTGAACACTCGTGGTGCTGTGGCCAGACCGAAAGGTAAGGCTCTGAACTGAAAATGGCGCCCTTCTACTGCAAAGCGTAGAAATTTCTGATGGGCCGGAAAGATGGGAATATGCAGATAAGCATCCCTTATGTCGATCGAGGCTAGCCATTCCTGCCCTTGTAGGGCGGTGGCCACTGATCGGATCGACTCCATCCGAAAAGTCCTGATATTTAGGAACTTGTTTAGCCCTTTTAGATTTAATATGGGCCTCACGTCCCCATTTGGTTTGGGGACTGTGAAAAGGTTCGAGTAAAACCCGAATCCGCTTTCTTCCAGGGGAACCTTCATGATTACCCCTTGGAGCAATAGTTGTTCTAGTGCCAGAAGGAGGGATCCTCTCTTTTGGGGATCTCTTGGCACATTTGACCTCATAAATTGGGCAGGAGGAGTGCCTTTTAACTCCAGCTTGTATCCCAGACTTACTGCGGAGAGCACCCATCTGTCTCTGATGGTGTCCCGCCAGGTCTCTGTGAACAACTGAAGTCTTCCCCCCACCCGATTGAGCGGGGGCAATACTTCATGCCTTAGGGGGAGGTTTTGTACCTCTCTTGATCCAGGGCTTCTTGTTACCCTGTGATTGTCCCTGATTTCTGCCCCCTGAATTTGACCGCGGAGGCCGTCGGAACTGCTTCACAGCCGATGTGCCCGGGACTGGAGAGGTAGGCCTCTTAAAAGAAGGACTTCTACCCTTGTTCTTAACCGGTAAGAGTGAACTTTTACCGGCAGAAATTTTCTGGATATATTTGTCCAGATCTTCTCCAAATAAGCGTTCTCCATGAAATGGGAAGCTAACCAGCAGTTTTTTACAGGGAGCTTCAGCAGACCAGTTTTTGAGCCACAGAAGCCTACGCATATGTACTATAGACAGCGTAAAGCGGGAGGCCTGTTGGATTGTATCCTTTATGGCGTCCACCGCAAAACACAAGGCTCTAGGCAGGTCAGCTAGGGCATGAGCCTGCTGATCTGGTAAGTCCCTTAAGACTTGTTTCAACTGATCTTTCACTGCTTGCTGTAGAGAAAGCAGATTTTAGTAAAGACTCCAATTTTTTATCTATTGGGTCTTTGAACATTGGAACATTATCTACTGGACATGTCAGTGATTTGTTAACAGAAGAGATGGCTGCGTCCACTATAGGGACCCTCCATTTTCTTATGAACTTATCCTCCATGGGATAGATCACCGGAAATCTCTTGGGGGGAGCAAATATTTTATCAGGATGCTCCCAATCCTGGTAAATAAGCCCTTCTAATAAAGGGTGGATTGGGAAGGAACAGACCGCCTGGGGAGCTTTTAGCGACCCCAGCGAGGAAACCGTAGTGGATGGTGGTTCCGCCAGAGGCATTTTAAATGCTGATCGGACCATGTTAGTCAGAGACTGAACCCATAATCTTTCAGCCTGAGAAGCTGAGAAAGGTTCTTCCACTGTTGATTCCTCTATAAGTGAATCAACCTCATCCTGATCCCCTTCAGGTAGGTCGATCTCTGTGTGGGGCTGTTCCTCCACTAACAGGCACTCTGAAGGAGGAGACGGAGATCGGACGCGCTTTTCCTGTGACAGGGAAGCAGCGATCAATGCTGTTAATCTCTCTTCCAATCCTCCCAGAGTTGAGGATAAAACCTCCTCTGTTATATATACAGGAGCAGGTGGACTGGGGACAGCCGCAGCACCAGGCATTCCTGCGGGGTTTCTACGGCTACTGACCTCTGCATTCTCAGGGGAGATTGGTGCAGTGCAAGCATGCCCAATATCCTCAGAGCCCGATGGAGACCCCTTTGGCTTCCTGGAAGATCTATTTCCGGAGCGTCTGGACGACATATCCTTTAAGCACAAAGCTGAGGTATTCCCGTCGTCATACACCAATTTTTGCTGGTAATAGTCTAACACAGGTGCTGCTATATACCAGCTGGTGTCCACTAAAGTGCCTTTCTATGGGGATGCCTGCATCAACCGCCTCTGTGTGCCACTGTTTGTTGCTAGCTCTGTTTGCATGCAGCTGACACTTGTACTGTGTCTTTTAACCATGCTGGGACGCCCGCACATGCGCAGAAGCGCCGCGGCGCGCATCGAGCGTCATCCACCCGCCCCGCCCCTTTTTTTTCCATAGGAGGCGCGTGCACGCGCCCGCGCGCGCGCCCGTGCGCCAATGGCGCCCTTTTCGAAAACCAACAGAGGACTAGGAGCCAGGGCCCTTTTTGCCGGAGGGCCTGTGCGGTGGATGAACGCAGCAACAGGGCAGAGGAAGTGGATTCCCTCAGAGAAACTTACCAGCTGCCTGGATCTTTTGAGTTGAGAAAACCAAAGATCCACATTTACAAGAAAAATGGACTACAGCGGCCTCTAGTGGTTTAACACAGGTACCGCGGTCCCTGTTTTTTTTTTTTTCTTGACTACTATTAAAATTTTACATTTTCAGTAGTTATAGGCAAACACAGATATTTAGCGGGAATACCGTTAGGTAACAGACAGAAAGACAAATTAGGCTTGGGGGTCCCCCAATAGAACCAAGTTCCTGAGGGCCCCCACTTACCTGATCCCCGCCGCAGGACTTTGTTTGGTCCACAAAAGTCCAAACTTCACCTATCACGGCAGGCATTGTAATTAAACCTTCAGGGACCGGGTTCCCAAGGATTCCACTCCCCTGGACCTGTATAGCACCCTGCACAGACAGCGTCTTGGTCGTGGGTATGACCAGAGCTCTGGATCCCAGGGTCCAGCCCTCCTAAGAGAAGCATTACAGGCAAAACCTTGCTCTTCTGCTGCAAGGCCCGGGTACCGACCGTTTAGCTATGAAGCTTTTTTGGTGGGATCCGGAACAGCTTACTAAGGCCCAAAAGAACCTGTACGCAAGCCCAGTGAAAACACATGTTACTCTTTGGCCAACACCTTAGACACTGGCAAAAAACTGAGGTGCTCCCGGGTGGGAGGGGCTTATATAGGGGAGGGTACTTCCGGTTTGGAATTGGCCAGTGCCAACACCTGAAGGTAAACTATATAACCCATTAGTAATGACTAAGTCGCTCTGTGTCCCGTGATGTACGAAAAAGAAATAGGAGCTCTGTTTGCTGCCACTAACACACTAGAAGTCCTATGGGTGCTGCTGAGAAGAAAATATAGGAGCTCTGTGTGATGCCACTAACACACTAGAAGTCCTATGGGTGCTGCTGAGAAGAAAATATAGGAGCTCTGTTTGCTGCCACTAACACACTAGAAGTCCTATGGGTGCTGCTGAGAAGAAAATATAGGAGCTCTGTGTGATGCCACTAACACACTAGAAGTCCTATGGGTGCTGCTGAGAAGAAAATATAGGAGCTCTGTTTGCTGCCACTAACACACTAGAAGTCCTATGGGTGCTGCTGAGAAGAAAATATAGGAGCTCTGTGTGATGCCACTAACACACTAGAAGTCCTATGGGTGCTGCTGAGAAGAAAATATAGGAGCTCTGTTTGCTGCCACTAACACACTAGAAGTCCTATGGGTGCTGCTGAGAAGAAAATATAGGAGCTCTGTTTGCTGCCACTAACACACTAGAAGTCCTATGGGTGCTGCTGAGAAGAAAATATAGGAGCTCTGTGTGATGCCACTAACACACTAGAAGTCCTATGGGTGCTGCTGAGAAGAAAATATAGGAGCTCTGTTTGCTGCCACTAACACACTAGAAGTCCTATGGGTGCTGCTGAGAAGAAAATATAGGAGCTCTGTTTGCTGCCACTAACACACTAGAAGTCCTATGGGTGCTGCTGAGAAGAAAATATAGGAGCTCTGTTTGCTGCCACTAACACACTAGAAGTCCTATGGGTGCTGCTGAGAAGAAAATATAGGAGCTCTGTTTGCTGCCACTAACACACTAGAAGTCCTATGGGTGGTGCTGAGAAGAAAATATAGGAGCTCTGTTTGCTGCCACTAACACACTAGAAGTCCTATAGGTGCTGCTGAGAAGAAAATATAGGAGCTCTGTTTGCTGCCACTAACACACTAGAAGTCCTATGGGTGCTGCTGAGAAGAAAATATAGGAGCTCTGTTTGCTGCCACTAACACACTAGAAGTCCTATGGGTGCTGCTGAGAAGAAAATATAGGAGCTCTGTTTGCTGCCACTAACACACTAGAAGTCCTATGGGTGCTGCTGAGAAGAAAATATAGGAGCTCTGTGTGATTCCAGTAACACACTAGAAGTCCTATGGGTGCTGCTGAGAAGAAAATATAGGAGCTCTGTTTGCTGCCACTAACACACTAGAAGTCCTATGGGTGCTGCTGAGAAGAAAATATAGGAGCTCTGTTTGCTGCCACTAACACACTAGAAGTCCTATGGGTGCTGCTGAGAAGAAAATATAGGAGCTCTGTGTGATGCCACTAACACACTAGAAGTCCTATGGGTGCTGCTGAGAAGAAAATATAGGAGCTCTGTTTGCTGCCACTAACACACTAGAAGTCGTATGGGTGCTGCTGAGAAGAAAATATAGGAGCTCTGTGTGATGCCACTAACACACTAGAAGTCCTATGGGTGCTGCTGAGAAGAAAATATAGGAGCTCTGTTTGCTGCCACTAACACACTAGAAGTCCTATGGGTGCTGCTGAGAAGAAAATATAGGAGCTCTGTGTGATGCCACTAACACACTAGAAGTCCTATGGGTGCTGCTGAGAAGAAAATATAGGAGCTCTGTTTGCTGCCACTAACACACTAGAAGTCCTATGGGTGCTGCTGAGAAGAAAATATAGGAGCTCTGTGTGATGCCACTAACACACTAGAAGTCCTATGGGTGCTGCTGAGAAGAAAATATAGGAGCTCTGTTTGCTGCCACTAACACACTAGAAGTCCTATGGGTGCTGCTGAGAAGAAAATATAGGAGCTCTGTTTGCTGCCACTAACACACTAGAAGTCCTATGGGTGCTGCTGAGAAGAAAATATAGGAGCTCTGTTTGCTGCCACTAACACACTAGAAGTCCTATGGGTGCTGCTGAGAAGAAAATATAGGAGCTCTGTGTGATGCCACTAACACACTAGAAGTCCTATGGGTGCTGCTGAGAAGAAAATATAGGAGCTCTGTTTGCTGCCACTAACACACTAGAAGTCCTATGGGTGCTGCTGAGAAGAAAATATAGGAGCTCTGTTTGCTGCCACTAACACACTAGAAGTCCTATGGGTGCTGCTGAGAAGAAAATATAGGAGCTCTGTTTGCTGCCACTAACACACTAGAAGTCCTATGGGTGCTGCTGAGAAGAAAATATAGGAGCTCTGTGTGATGCCACTAACACACTAGAAGTCCTATGGGTGCTGCTGAGAAGAAAATATAGGAGCTCTGTTTGCTGCCACTAACACACTAGAAGTCCTATGGGTGCTGCTGAGAAGAAAATATAGGAGCTCTGTTTGCTGCCACTAACACACTAGAAGTCCTATGGGTGCTGCTGAGAAGAAAATATAGGAGCTCTGTGTGATGCCACTAACACACTAGAAGTCCTATGGGTGCTGCTGAGATGAAAATATAGGAACTCTGTGTGATGCCACTAACACATTAGAAGTCCTATGGGTGCTGCTGAGAAGAAAATATAGGAGCTCTGTTTGCTGCCACTAACACACTAGAAGTCCTATGGGTGCTGCTGAGAAGAAAATATAGGAGCTCTGTTTGCTGCCACTAACACACTAGAAGTCCTATGGGTGCTGCTGAGAAGAAAATATAGGAGCTCTGTTTGCTGCCACTAACACACTAGAAGTCCTATGGGTGCTGCTGAGAAGAAAATATAGGAGCTCTGTTTGCTGCCACTAACACACTAGAAGTCCTATGGGTGCTGCTGAGAAGAAAATATAGGAGCTCTGTGTGATGCCACTAACACACTAGAAGTCCTATGGGTGCTGCTGAGAAGAAAATATAGGAGCTCTGTTTGCTGCCACTAACACACTAGAAGTCCTATGGGTGCTGCTGAGAAGAAAATATAGGAGCTCTGTGTGATGCCACTAACACACTAGAAGTCCTATGGGTGCTGCTGAGAAGAAAATATAGGAGCTCTGTTTGCTGCCACTAACACACTAGAAGTCCTATGGGTGCTGCTGAGAAGAAAATATAGGAGCTCTGTGTGATGCCACTAACACACTAGAAGTCCTATGGGTGCTGCTGAGAAGAAAATATAGGAGCTCTGTTTGCTGCCACTAACACACTAGAAGTCCTATGGGTGCTGCTGAGAAGAAAATATAGGAGCTCTGTGTGATGCCACTAACACACTAGAAGTCCTATGGGTGCTGCTGAGAAGAAAATATAGGAGCTCTGTTTGCTGCCACTAACACACTAGAAGTCCTATGGGTGCTGCTGAGAAGAAAATATAGGAGCTCTGTTTGCTGCCACTAACACACTAGAAGTCCTATGGGTGCTGCTGAGAAGAAAATATAGGAGCTCTGTTTGCTGCCACTAACACACTAGAAGTCCTATGGGTGCTGCTGAGAAGAAAATATAGGAGCTCTGTGTGATGCCACTAACACACTAGAAGTCCTATGGGTGGTGCTGAGAAGAAAATATAGGAGCTCTGTTTGCTGCCACTAACACACTAGAAGTCCTATGGGTGCTGCTGAGAAGAAAATATAGGAGCTCTGTTTGCTGCCACTAACACACTAGAAGTCCTATGGGTGCTGCTGAGAAGAAAATATAGGAGCTCTGTTTGCTGCCACTAACACACTAGAAGTCCTATGGGTGCTGCTGAGAAGAAAATATAGGAGCTCTGTTTGCTGCCACTAACACACTAGAAGTCCTATGGGTGCTGTTGGGGTGCAATGCTGTGCTAACAGCACTGCGGTTGGTACTACTGCAATACTGTACTAACAGTAAGCACGCACCAGACTAATCCCCAGCAGCAGCTAATAACACACTAACTGTGCAATCAGCAGCAATGAACGATCAATGACTTAGGTAGCAATGGTTTAGCAAAGAAATAGCCAATGGTTTAGCAAAGAAGAGCAAATCTTTCAGTATCAAGCAAAGACAGAATCAGCAGACTAATCTCTCCTAAAGCCGGAACTCATGTGAACGGGGCCGATGGCGTGGGGGCCTTTTAAATGGTGGGGCGTGTACTAAAGCCCCTGAGCTGTAATTGGCTACAGGCGTCCTGCCTGTAGCCAATTATTGCTCTCCGAGTTTCGGGCGCTGTGATTGGCCAAGCATGCGGGGTCACAGTGCATGCTTGGCCAATCATCAGCCAGCAATGCACTGCGCCGGCCGCGCCGGCCGCAATGCATTGCGGGGCCGCTCGCATCACACGAATGTGATGCGAACGGCCCAAATAGTTCTGGGCTCGACGAGCGAGCGAACGCCCGATGCTCGATTCGAACATGGGTTCGAATCGAGCACCGGGCCCATCCCTACTGGCAATACCCTGCCGGGCCTAGAATCTGGCCGTCCTGGCTTGCCCCCCCAAAATGCGCATGAGGTTCGCCAGAAATATCTTGAACATTTCATGGGTAGGGGGGCAATTCCTATGCCAGGCCATGTCTGAATCTTTTTTGAGAAAGAACAAAATAAATATCTGGTTTAATCTGTATTTTTTATTTTTTTTGCTGTCTCCTAGTTTGTCTTAGTGCATTTGTAGTGCCAAGTGTATTTTCCTTTAGTAAATACCAACCATTTCACTAGTAACACCAAAAATATACACAAATAAGGTTAGAGCGTATTTGATAAAGAAGCTACACTTTGTGGCTGTTCAAACATTTTACTCTGTGCACATTCACACACATGGTAAATAGAACACTATGTTTTTTTTTTGATGCCCAGAAACAGGCCTTTTTTTTGTAAGAAAATACAAAACCATCATTAGCATCCAACAAACTACAACATTATACCTCTTGGCAATATCAGACATTCAATTTCACAAAAAATGTCTCTATCTGCCCGTCATAATATGGGGTATTGGCACCCCTGACCAAGCCAAAATTTAAAGATGCACACAATTTAGAGCCTTTTTAAAATGGGATTTTTGACTCCTGATCCCTATTGTCAACATGTGCTATCTGCCATCAGGGGTGATCAATGGACGTGTTTTGGGGGTGCAACCCCTTCTTCATTTCACCTACTTGAGATGCGAGGAAGGGGTTGCACCCCCAAAACCCGTACATGGATATCCCCTTATGGCAGATGGCACATGTTGACACACTGTGTGCATCTTCAAATTTTGGCTTGATTGATTGGCAAAAAGCAAAAAATTGGGGGAAGAACAATCTGAAAAATAAAATGGGGTGTTTTGTGCCTTATTCAATGTAGCGGGGTATTCCCCTTTAAGACAGAGAGACAAGAAGTTCCAGGTGAGAGGTGAGTCGGGAGGAAGTAAAGAGACATTACTGGAAGTGAAAGCAGAGGAGAGAGAGACTACATCTCCCAGTACATCTTGCAGCACCCAGGGTGCATTGCTCCAGAACAGAGACTGCTGGGGCAGACTTTATAAAGGGGAGGCGGAGTTTTGGTCGCTCTCTTTGGACACCCCTCTCCTAGCAAGAGGATCTCTGTGCTGAACTGCTGTGTGCACAAGGCCTGAAGCCTGGGCCGTGTGCTCCTTTCCAAAGAGCCCTCTGCCAGCCTAGCAGAGCCTTAGAGTCATCTTCTCCTCCTTGCTGCAGTACACCAGAAGGATTGAAGACTTGGATGTCGGTGGATTCCTGTTCCTAGACGAGTCGATGGAGGAAACGGACTTGGACTTGCCCGGGTGGTGAGAGCTGTTTAAAGACAGATACTTTTATCTTTACTATTCGTTTGGATTACAAGTTGTTCTTCAAGTGCACCACCAAAGATTGCTAGCGAATATTGTTTCACTGAACTTCCATTTAGATCAGTCAGGCCTGACTGCATAGGTAGACATTGCTGGGTGTTAGTCTACCCATGAGGGGAAGTAGCTGTAAAAGGGCAGCGCTAGAGTTGCATAGCAATACTTAATTATTCTGATTACTCTGTTTATCTTTATTACTGTTTATTGCAGGGATCTGCAACTTGTTATACTGTTGTTTATTACTTGCCCATTAGCCTCAGTAAAATATCTGGGTCAAGTACATTGGTGTCAGTTTCACTTACTTTAATAGAAGTTTTAAAGTATATCACTGTGTGTGTTTGCCATAGGACTGCGTCACCTAGAGTTGCGGTCACGCGGTCCTATCTCCCCTTACTAGCTGTGCCAGTAGGGGGTTGAGCATATTGCCGGGGGTTGGCGGAGCTGTCTTCAGGGCCCAACCAAATCTGCGGCCTTCTTAGTTGGAGGTATCGCTACATGTGGGGGTTCTCGTCCGGGATCCTGATACAGCAGGTGAACGCCAGAAGTGCCGGCATGGACCCCATCAAAGTAGTCCAATGGTGCGAAGCAGAAGGGACACGCTCAGAAGCGAGCGTGGCCATTAAACTTCCAGGGAGTGACTGGAGAGAGAAACAAATTAAAGAGGTGGTACAAATATTGTCCCCGGATAGAAAGGCTTACGTGGTCGCAATGAGACCAGACTCAAGGACCAACTGCACCTATGCACTGATAGAGTGGGGACAGGATGTCCCTGAAAACTTCCACGGTGCCAGTATAAAATTGTCCGAAAAGACTGAGTTCCACCTGACACATCCTAGTCAGAAGCAGTTAGAACCCTTGGACAGGAAAGCAGGGGCTGCTGTTAAATCGCAGGCAGAGCAACAGCTGATTGATCTGAAACGACAGTACCGTGACATACAAGAGAGGTTTCAGGAGACTTCCAGTATGATAGCTGAACGCATTAAGGAGTTACGTGTCGCTCCTGAGGATCAGAAAGATGGTCAGATAAAGCCCAAACCTGGGAAGGTACTGAAGAAATGAGCTCAGGGTCGCCTGCAGGAAGTAACCATCCGGAAGGATTTCCGCATTGATGGCCAGATAGGAGAAAGAGGGCAGAAGGACAAACTGTCCTACACCAACCTCCTACACCAAATAGAGTTGGGGTTACAGAAAGGATATCAGGAATCTGAAATTAGAGAGGCTGTAATCCATGCCATCAGCCCAGGTTCAAGTGTCAGGGGCATGTTAGAGAGGAAGGGTGGATTGACCCTGAACCAGCTAAAGAGGATCCTGAAAAGCTAGTATGAGGAGGAAGATGCTGCTGAGTTATTTCATCGACTGATAAATATGACCCAGGAGAGTGGAGAGACTCCTCAGAACTTCCTATTCCGGGCCATTGAGCTCAAGGACCGCCTGTTGTCCACATCCAAGGATGAAGGAAATGGGGAGCATTTTGGAGTCGAGCTAGTCCAAAAGAAATTCCGGAGATCTGTGACTACGGGATTGAGGAGTGACTACATCAAGCTACAGCTGAAGCAGCATTTGGAAGATCCCTCAACTCCGGATGAGGTCCTCATTGAGAAAATGAATGAAGCAGATAAGATGGAGATTGAGAAGGACCAAAAACAGAGGAAATTTCAATCTCCTAGCACCACAAGTGCCAAAGTACAACAGATAGATGTCCCTTCAGACACTCGGGAGCTTAGTGTACTGGCAGCAAGCACTGAACAGGGATCATGGTCTTCACCTATTCACCACTTCCCCACAAGTCAGACTGGACTGGAGGAGCTGTTCCAGACCCAGAAAGAAATACTAGAGATGATGACGATGTTGATGACTCGTCTGGTGAAACCCCAGACAGAAGAGGTCTCACCACTCATGGCACCAAAGACCCCTACCACTAACCGCTCTATGAAACCAATATAGAGAGCCTGCTTCAAATGTGGAGGAAAAGGACATCTCAGGCGAGTATGCCCAAGCCTGGTAGTTGAGGAAAAGTCCAAACAGCTGGCGGGAAACTTCAGCGGGCCCCGGTGAAGGAGCCGACCGGGTGCCCATCATTTTCAGTGAGTTCCAAACTGAATGAGAAGCTAAGGAAGAGAAAAGACAAAACTCCTCAGAGGAACTATAGTATCCCTCAGCAGGGGTACACCCCAAAGAGAGAGGGCCAGACCCCTCAGAAGAGGCACAGCATTCCCCAAAGGGAATGCACACCTAAAAAAAAACTATAATATCCCTCAGCAGGTCTGTACGCCCATTAAAAGGAGGGAAATCGATGCATACCAGGCCCAAGAAAGACTAAAGTCAAAAGGGAGATGGACGAGAGAGAGTCCGAAGGGAAAGGACCAGAAGAAGGCGACTCCTGCCAGGCCATATCCGGAGAAGCTGGTAGGTAGGGATGAGCTTCGTGTTCGAGTCGAACATACGTTCGACTCGAACATCGGCTGTTCGATCGTTCGACGAAGATCGAACGATTTGGGCCGTTCGCGCCAAATTCGAGTGACGCGAACGGCCCACAATGCACTACGCCATCGCAGTGTCATCCAGGCGCTGTGATTGGCCAAGCATGCACTGTGACCCCGCATGCTTGGCCAATCACAGCGCCGGCAGCGAGGAGAGCAATGATTGGCCACAGGCAGGATGCCTGTGGCCAATTATTGCTGATGGGGTTTAGTACACGCCCCACACTATAAAAGGCCGCCAGCGCGGCGGCCTTGTGTAGTGTGTTCCGGAGCAGGGAAAGAGAAGCATAGGCAGGGACAGTTTCATTATTTTTCCTTTACTATTCCTGGATTCCTTGTGTTTAGGGACAAATAAGGATAGGTAGGGAGAGTGTCAGTGACAGTGTGCTATTCTGTGCTAATCCTTGTTTGTAGGGACAGAGAGGTACAGTGAGGGAAAGTGTCAGTGTGCTATTCTGTTCTAAACCAATTTTGCTGTTCCATATTTTCAATCCTTGAGTTTAGGGACAGAGAAGGACACTCGTAGAAATTATCAGTGTGCTATTCTGTGCTAAATCTTGTTTGTAGGGAGGGACAGAGTAGGACAGTGAGGGAAAGTGTCAGTGTGCTATTCTGTTCTAAAACTATTTTGCTGAACCATATTTTCAATCCTTGAGTTGAGGGACAGAGAGGTACAGTGAGTGAAACTGACAGTGTGCTATTCTGTTCTAAACCAATTTTGCTGTTCCATATTTTCAATCCTTGAGTTGGGGGACAGAGAGGTACAGTGAGTGAAACTGACAGTGTGCTATTCTGTTCTAAACCAATTTTGCTGTTCCATATTTTCAATCCTTGAGTTGAGGGACAGAGAGGTACAGTCAGTGAAACTGACAGTGTGCTATTCTGTTCTAAACCAATTTTGCTGTTCCATATTTTCAATCCTTGAGTTTAGGGACAGAGAAGGACACTCGTAGAAATTATCAGTGTGCTATTCTGTGCTAAATCTTGTTTGTAGGGAGGGACAGAGTAGGACAGTGAGGGAAAGTGTCAGTGTGCTATTCTGTTCTAAAACTATTTTGCTGAACCATATTTTCAATCCTTGAGTTGAGGGACAGAGAGGTACAGTGAGTGAAACTGACAGTGTGCTATTCTGTTCTAAACCAATTTTGCTGTTCCATATTTTCAATCCTTGAGTTGAGGGACAGAGAGGTACAGTGAGTGAAACTGACAGTGTGCTATTCTGTTCTAAACCAATTTTGCTGTTCCATATTTTCAATCCTTGAGTTGAGGGACAGAGAGGTACAGTCAGTGAAACTGACAGTGTGCTATTCTGTTCTAAACCAATTTTGCTGTTCCATATTTTCAATCCTTGAGTTTAGGGACAGAGAAGGACACTCGTAGAAATTATCAGTGTGCTATTCTGTGCTAAATCTTGTTTGTAGGGAGGGACAGAGTAGGACAGTGAGGGAAAGTGTCAGTGTGCTATTCTGTTCTAAAACTTTTTTGCTGAACCATATTTTCAATCCTTGTGTTTAGGGACAGAGAAGGATAGGCAGGGGACAGTGTCAGTGTCATTGTTGCTAAGCCTCCTGCACAATATACACCTGAAGGTAGCCCTTATTGCTGTTTTTCCCATCTCCCTGCAGGCCATCCATTAAAATGTCTGGAAGGCAACCAAGGAGAGGCAGACAGCCAGGAGGCAAAAAAAGAGGGCAAGCAGGCTCTGTGTCTGGGGGCAACAGTGCTGGTCGTGGACGCGGTGCATTGTCATCAGCACATGGCCATGGGACACGCTTGTCCTTGTTTTCGGCAGCTGGACATGTTGAGCCACATCATGCCGAAGACTTGGTAGAGTGGATGACCAAGCCCACCTCATCCTCCTCATCCTCTCTCACCCAGGCTCAGGGTACTGGCAAAGCAGCTGCCAAAGCGTCCTCTTCTCTGGTATCATTATCTTCATTAGTCAATCCTTCCCTAGACCCACCATGCCCTCCTCCTGAGGAGTCCCCCGAACTGTTTGAGCACAGTGTTGGGTACATGCTCCAGGAGGATGCCCAGCGTTTGGAAGGATCTGATGATGATACCCAGCTAGAGGAAGGCAGTAGCGTGAGAGCAGAGAGAGGGGATGCTCAAGAAGGACACCAATCTGGCAGTCATGTTCCAGCAGCTGCAGCATACTGCCAGATTGGCTCCAGTGATGAGGAGGGAGGGGATGATGAGGTCACTGACTCCACGTGGGTGCCTAATAGGAGAGAGGAGGAGGAGGAGGATGAGGAGGAGGCACATCTCCAACGAGGCAGGATGCCCTTGAGTGGCCAGCGTATGGGCAGCACACCAACGGAATCACACCGCAGAGCTCCGCCTGTGCAGGGCGCTGCCTCTGCCCGTCATTCAAAAAGTTCTTTGGTGTGGGCCTTTTTTGAGGCGAGTGCATCAGATCGCACAGCTGCTGTTTGCAACATATGTCTCAAGCGTATATCGCGTGGCCAAAACATCAGCCGCTTGGGCACCACATGCTTGATCAGACATATGTTGACCTGCCATGCAGCTCGTTGGCAAGCCTACCTTAAAGACCCACACCAAAGAACAAAGCTGACCTCTTCTTGCACCGCATCAGCTGGGATCTCCAACCCCACTATACCTTCACTCCTCTCTGAAACCTGCTCTGAGAGGAATGAAGGTGTAGAATTAGGTGTGTCACAGCCAAGTACTTGCGGGCACTCTGCTAGCAGTACACCAACGTCCGATTCTAGCAGGCAAATTTCCCTGCCCCAGCTGCTGGACCGTCGAAAGAAGTTCACTCCCAGCCATCCACATGCCCAGCGGTTGAATGCTAGCTTGGCTAAATTGCTAGCGCTTCAACTGCTGCCTTTTCAGTTGGTAGACTCGGCCCCCTTCCGTGAGTTTGTGCAATGTGCGGTTCCTCAGTGGCAGGTTCCCAAACGACACTTTTTCGCACGGAAGGCTATTCCGGCTCTCTACAGGCATGTGGAAGGCAATGTCTTGGCCTCACTGGACAGGGCGGTCAGCGGTAAGGTGCATATTACCGCTGACTCATGGTCCAGCAGGCATGGACAGGGATGTTACCTTTCTTTCACGGCCCATTGGGTCACTCTTTTGGCAGCTGGGAAGGATGCAGGACAAGGTGCAGTAGTGTTGGAGGTTGTTCCACCGCCACGCCTCCAAAATGCTACTACTGGTTGTGACACACCGCTCTCCTCCACCCCTCCTCTTCTTCTTCCTCCATGGCCTCTTCCTGTGGTTTGTCCTCGGAACCAGCGGTGCTCCGTAGGCGTTCAAGGGGCTACGCAAGTACGCAGGCAAAAAGATGCCATGCCGTGCTTGCGCTGGTGTGTTTGGGGGACAGGAGCCACACTGGGGCAGAGGTCCTGTCTGCTCTGCAGGGGCAGGCCGAGAGGTGGTTGACGCCACGCCAGCTTAAGCCAGGAATGGTGGTTTGCGACAATGGCACCAACCTCCTCTCCGCCCTCCGACAGGGACAACTGACCCATGTGCCCTGTATGGCTCACGTCCTTAACCTGGTGGTGCAGCGGTTCTTGGGCAGGTACCCGGGCTCACAGGATGTCCTGAGGCAGGCCAGGAAAGTCTGTGTGCATTTCCGCAGATCTTATAATGCCAGTGCTCGCCTGGCTGAGCTTCAAAAGGAGTTGAACCTGCCCAAGAACCGCCTTATATGTGACATGCCCACCAGGTGGAACTCAACGTTGGCCATGCTGCAGCGGCTGCACACGCAGCAGAGGGCCATCAATGAGTACCTGTGCGACTACGGCACCAGGACAGGGTCAGGGGAGCTCGGGTTTTTTTCACCACGCCAGTGGGGCATGATCAGGGATGCATGCACTGTCCTGGCACCATTTGAGGAGGCCACGAGGATGGTGAGCAGTGGCAGTGCATGCATCAGTGACACTGTACCTCTTGTCCACCTGTTGGAGCACACGCTGCGTGGAATAATGGACAGGGCACTTGAGGCAGAACAGAGGCAGGAAGAGGAGGACTTCCTTGCCTCTCAAGGCCCCCTTTACCCAGACAGTGTTCCTTCTGTCCCACCCATCGCACAGGAAGAGGAGGAGGAGGAGGAGGAGGAGGAGGAGGAGGAGGATTGTGTCAGCATGGAGGTGGAGGCTGGCACTCAGCATCATCAGCAGCAGTCTTTTAGGGATGATTTACAGTCCCAAGAAACCAGTGGACTTGTACGTGGCTGGGAGGAGGTGGCTGCGGATCATGTCGTCCTTAGTGACCCAGAGGACTCCGGACTGAATGCCTCAGCTAACCTACGCTGCATGGCCTCCCTGATCCTGCAAAGTCTGCGGAAGGATCCTCGTATTCTTCAGATCAAGGAGAGGGACCATTACTGGCTGGCCACTCTCCTTGATCCACGGTACAAGGGTAAGGTTGCGGACCTTATCGTACCGTCGCAGAGGGAGCAGAGGATGAGACAACTCCGGGAGGCCTTGCAGAAAGGTCTGTGCAACGCGTTCCCAGAGACTGGGAGGTTACAAACTCCTGGTCCTGGACAACGAGTTGCTGAGGCTTCGGGCAGTCGAAGAAGGAGCGGTGGGGAAGGTGGCCGTCTGACCGATGCGTTCAGACAATTCTTTAGTCCGCAGCCCCAAAGTATGATCGGTTCCAGCAACCATCGCCAGCGTCTGATATACATGGTCCAGGAATACCTAGGGGCAAGGTCAGACTTGGACACCTTCCCCCGAAAATCCTCTGGCTTACTGGGTCTTGAGGATGGATCACTGGCCAGAGCTTGCACAGTATGCAATTGAGCTACTGGCCTGTCCTGCATCCAGCGTTCTTTCAGAACGCACATTCAGTGCTGCTGGAGGATTTGTCACGGATCACAGGGTG
Organism: Rana muscosa; assembly: GCA_029206835.1. Lineage (NCBI taxonomy): Eukaryota > Metazoa > Chordata > Amphibia > Anura > Ranidae > Rana > Rana muscosa. Next base: position 652,185,702 of record CM055116.1, read on the forward strand.
CGCCTGTCCACCGACTCGGTTGATCGACTGACTTTCATCAAGATGAACCAGTCTTGGATCACCACCAGCTACCACACACCAGATGCTGATATAACAGACTAATTGATTTTAAAATGTCACATCCCTTCAAGACTGATGCTGATGCTGAGTGCCTGTGCTGTTATGTTGACTGGCTATCCTCCTCCTCAATGATACGATTAACGATGATAGCTTGGAAGATCATTTTGGTTTATGGGTGACGCCACCAGTGGCTAAGGCCCAATTTTTCAGCCCCTGTTTAACAGGGGCGTGTAATTAAAATTTTTGATGCAATACTTTGCAACAGGCCTCATTGCTGTGCTCCAAGTACAGTATCTGTGAGGGGTTGCAGTGTTGTGCCACCAGTGCCTAAGGCCCAATTTTTCAGCCCCTGTTCAACAGGGGCATGCAATTATAATTATTGATCTAATAATTCACAGCAGGGCCCATTGCTGCACCCACCAAGAGTAACTGTCAGGCCTTACAGTGTTGTGGCACCAGCACCACCATCACCACCACCACCAAAGGCCCAATTTGTCAGCCCCTGTTCAACAGCGGCATGCAATTATAATTATTGATCTAATAATTCACAGCAGGGACCATTGCTGCGCCCACCAAGAGTAACTGTCAAGCCTTACAGTGTTGTGGCACCAGCACCACCATCACCACCACCACCACCAAAGGCCCAATTTTTCAGCCCCTGTTCAACAGGGGCATGCAATTATAATTATTGATCTAATAATTCACAGCAGGGACCATTGCTGCGCCCACCAAGAGTAACTGTCAGGCCTTACAGTGTTGTGGCACCAGCACCACCATCAAAGGCCCAATTTTTACTACCACTGATCAACAATTATATGTTATTACAATTCCTGATATTATACTTGACAGCAGGGCGTTCCAGCACCCACCAAGAATAACTGTGAGTGCTTTCAGTGTTGTGCCAACACCAACACCTAAGGGGCCAATTTCTGCAGAGTATATACGGAAGGTCCCTACTTTCAAACATCCAACTTACAAACTACTACTACTTGCAAACGGAAGAAGACAACAGGAAGTGAGAGGAAATCTACCCCTTGGAAGGACAATTCTCTCCTGTAAGAATTAATATGGGAGAAAGGTGTCTCCTCTCTACTGATGCTTTATCACCAATCCTTGTTTCAATAAAAACACCACATTTCAAAAACAGTTGTCATTGGGACGCAAAGTGAGGTGAAATGTTCTGAACAGGGGCACAGACATCAAAAAAAATGTGACAGGGGTGATAACCGTTCCCTATGTTTTACAAAAAGCTAAAAAAAAGGAATTTGCCATGGAGCTCCACTTAAACAATGCAGCTGTTCAAAATTATAAACAGATTCTACATAAGAACAAACCTACAGTCCCTGTCTTGTATGCACCGCCTGTATACGGCTGTTTCGAGTATATAGGTCCTTTTTTATTTTGTGTGCGGGGTTCCCCTTAATATCCATACAAGACCCAAAGGGGCTGGTAATGGGCTGGGGTAGGGGGGGGGGGTTGATGGGGTAGCTATGCCATTTTTCCTAAAGATTTTCATCCATATTACCGGGACCAGACATTGCATTAAAGCCGCAAGCAGTTTTAAATGACTTTTTTCCCTTTAGAAATGTTATTTTGTGCAGGGACAGTTCTAAACACGGGAAACACGTGGCACTTCACAGGCATACTTTAGACACCCCCCAGGTACAATATTTAAAGGAATATTTGACTTTTTTTTTTCACTTTATGCATCATTAAAATGACTGCTCCCGGAAAACGTCCGTTTTTAAAACTTCTTTTTGCATTGATACATGTCCCCTGGTGCAGAAGCCGGGTTCCCAAACTCTGTTTCGGACAATAACATGGATAATAGTCGTTATAATTAGCACTTTAGAATCCGAACGTTCGCATCCATTGTATTTAATAGGGTTCTAATGTTCGTGCGAACTTTCGGTCCGTTCGCGGGTTCTGGTGCGAACCGAACCCGGGGGTGTTCGGCTCATCACTACTGGTAGGCCCATCTCCTGTAGTGCCCATTCAAGTGGAGGGAGTTTACACCAGAGCCATCTTGGATACTGGGGCACAAGTGACCCTACTATACCGGGATTTCTACGATAAGCACTTGAGTCATCTGCCCATCCAGAACATAGAAGAGCTGGAAATATGGGGAATTGGAACCCAGAGCTTCCCCTATGATGGCTATCTGCCCATCCGGATGACCTTTGACCCATCTGTGGCTGGGAAGGCCGAAGTGTTTGACACCCTGGCAGTTGTGTGCCCTCGGCCGCCAGGAGCCAACAAGAGCTCCCTTATAATAGGGACGAACACGGACCTGGTCCGAAGACTCCTGACCCCTTTAGTGGAAGAGAAGGGGCAAGCAGCCACCAAGATCCATCCCATGCTGAGGACGGCTTACCAAAGGCTGGTCCTAGAGCAGAAGACCCCGGTGGAGGGGATAGGGAAGGTGTGAAGACTTGGAAGAGGAGGGGTAGTGTTGCAGCCTGGTGAAGTAACCTATCTCAGAGCCACTGTGAAGCTTACTTGGGAGCAGCCTGGACCCTTTGTCGTGCTGGAGTCCGACCCAAAAGGAGAGTCCTCAGGTCTGGAAGTGATACCAGAAGTGATTCCGCTGAAGGTTCTGAAGAAGGCCCATTGTAGAGTTCCAGTGAGTGTTAGAAACACTACCAGAGGCCCCATGGAAATCCCTGCCAGAATGCTGCTGGGCCAGGTGAGCCCTGCTGCCCCGGTTACCCTGTCAGAAGTAAAGGGGACGGGTGAAAGAGGAGATCTTTGGGAGAAGCTGTCCATGGAGAACTTCAATCTATCCAGGGTTTGGAAAGAGAGAGCCAAGGCCCAGTTGACTAGATGGGAGAAGATATTCTCCAGAGATGAGTTCGATGTGGGGTGTGCAAGGAGTGCCACCCATCGGATCCGCCTCCAGGAAGACAAGCCCTTCCGAGAGAGAGTCAGGCGGGTCCCCCTAGCAGATCTGGAGGATCTAAGGGAACAACTTGCAGAACTCAAAAGGACTGGTGTGATACGGGAGTCCAGGAGCCCCTATGCCTCTCCCATAGTGGTGGTCAGAAAGAAGAATGGGTCATTGAGGCTCTGTATAGACTACAGGACTCTCAACAGAAAAACCATCCCTGACCAATACACCACTCCGAGGATAGAGGATGCCCTACAGAGCCTCTCTGGAGCCAAATGGTTCAGCGTTATGGACCTCAAGAGCGGGTACTATCAGATCCCTATGCATCCAGAAGACAAGGAGAAGACAGCTTTCATAACCCCAGTGGGGTTCTTTGAATTCAATCGGATGCCCCAAGGTCTGTCTGGAGCCCCAGCTACTTTCCAACGTCTTATGGAGAAGACTGTAGGAGACATGAACCTTATTGAAGTCCTTGTATACCTGGACGATGTCATTGTCTTTGGGAGAACCTTGGAAGAACACGAAGAGAGGCTGGAAAAAGTGTTGAGAAGACTAAGTGAGGAAGGACTCAAGCTTTCGCCTGAGAAGTGTCGGTTCTACCAGTCTTCTGTGAACTATCTGGGGCACAGTGTCTGAAGAGGGGGTGGCCACAGACCCTGAGAAATTGGAGGCAGTTACCTCCTGGCCACGACCCACCACAGTAACAGAACTCAGATCCTTCTTGGGGTTCTGCTCCTATTACAGGAGGTTTGTGGAAGGATTCGCCCGAATTGCTAGACCATTGAATGAACTACTCAAGACCGAGGGGGAAGAGGACGACTCAGGGCCCAGGAAGCCGGGAGAGTCAGTCAGAGATCAGTGGAACCAGAAGTGTGAAGAGGCCTTCCAGACATTAAAGGAGAGCCTAACCACTGCTCCGGTCTTGGCCTACGCAGACCCAACCAAACCCTATGAACTGCACATGGATGCTAGTCATGACGGTCTGGGAGGAGTACTTTACCAAGAACACGAAGGGCAACTGCGGCCTGTTGCCTACGTGAGTAGGAGCCTGAACCCCTCGGAGAAGAACTACCCCACCCACAAGCTGGAGTTCCTGGCCCTTAAGTGGGCGGTAGTAGACAAACTCAAAGACTACCTATATGGGGCGGAGTTCACTGTGAAGACCGACAACAACCCCCTTACCTACCTTTTCACCACGGCCAAGCTGGACGCCACTGGACACAGGTGGCTGGCCGCACTTTCTGGATTCAACTTCAGCCTAAAGTATAGGCCAGGGACTGGGAATCGAGATGCAGACGCTCTGTCCAGGAGATCTCATTCTCTCACCAGTGATGTAGAAGATTGGACCCAAGTGGCACCGGACAGGGTGCGGGCCCTTTGTCAAGGAGCTGAATTCCAAGCTCGAGGAGGTTCCAGAGCAGAGGAAATAGGAGTTACCATGGTGGGAGTCCCCAAACACTACTGTGGAGTAGCTCAACTGGGAGAGGACAACCTGCCAAGACTGTCCAAGAAGGAGTTGAGGTGTGACCAATTGGAAGACCCCATGGGGAGATTGGTCCTGGAGGCCCTGGAGAATCAGGATCCAAACAGACTCATGCGTCAACCTTCAAAAGAAGCTCGCCTGCTGAGGAAAGAGTGGGACAGGTTGCAGTTACATCAGGGAGTGGTCTACCGAAGGGGCCCCTCTGATGACTCAGAAGATAAATGGCAGCTGTTTCTGCCAGAAAAGCACAGAGAGACTGTTCTAGTCGCCATGCATGACAATCATGGCCACCTAGGAGCTGAAAGGACCTTCCAACTTGTCAGAAGTCGGTTCTATTGGCCCTGCATGAGGGCAGAGGTAGAAGAGTACTGCCACTCATGTGCCCGATGCATCCAGAGGAAGACTTTGCCCCATCAAGCTGCCCCAATGGGCCATCTACAAAGTCAAGGCCCAATGGATCTGGTATGCATTGATTTTCTCTGCCTCAAACCCGACCTGAGTGGACTAGGAAATGTTCTGGTGATAACCGACCATTTCACCCGGTATGCCCAGGCTTTCCCGACCAAAGACCAGAAGGCCTCCACCGTAGCCAAGGTACTTATGGAGAAATACTTTGTCCACTATGGGCTGCCACAGCGACTCCATTCAGATCAAGGGAGGGACTTCGAGAGTAAACTGATCCGGAAGCTCCTGGATTCTTTGGGAATCAAGAAGACTCAAACTACACCTTACCATCCACAGGGAGATGCTCAGCCGGAAAGGTTCAACCGAACCTTGCTCAACATGTTGGGGACTCTGGAAAGTGAGAAAAAGCAACATTGGAGCAAACACATAGCAGCCACAGTACATGCTTACAACTGCACCATCAGTGATGCTACAGGCTACTCCCCATATCGACTCATGTTTGGGAGAGAGGCGAGACTACCTGTGGACCTGGCCTTTGGCACCTCTCTGGACCATTCCTCAGTCACATCCCACAAAGGGTACGTGGACAGGCTCAGACAAAGCCTGAAAGTAGCTTATGAGCAAGCTCAAGCAGCTTCCGACCAAAGGGGGGCTAGAAATAAGAGAAACTTTGACTTGAAGGTCCGGGTGCAAGACCTACAGCCTGGGGATCGAGTGCTGTTACGCAACCTGGGGATCCCTGGGAAGCACAAACTTGCAGACAGATGGAGATCTGAACCTTATGTCATCTGTAGGAAGTTGCCGGGCCTACCTGTCTATAAGTTGAAACCAGAAGGAAAGGTAGGCCCACTGAAGACGTGGCATCGGAATCACCTGCTCCCACTTGCTGAGGCAGTTAGAATACCTCCTGTGGGAGACTCCCCCGAACCGGCCTCTATCCTGGATACTCCTAGGCCGAACACTCGGTCGCAAACCTCCCGAGCTGAAGATGGAGAGGCCTCTCAACTTAGTGAAAATGAAGAAGGAGAACTTGATTGGCTGTGGCCTTCCCCAACTCCAGAAACTTCTAATATTGATCTTCCAGCCACTGAAGACACTCAAGATGGAACACTGAACCCAGAAGCCACAGAGTTCATCCTTTCTAGTCCTTCAGCAGAATACTGGGAAGATGCCCAGGATGGTTGTTCAGAGGAAGAGGAGCCTGAGGCGCCAGAGCCAGAAATCCCAAGAGAGCAAAGGGCTCGAAGAGTCATCCGGCCTCCTAAGAAGCTGACCTACCCACAAATGGGGAACAGTTCGGAAGACTCTGTAGTCACTGCTAGAAGGAATGCTGAGAATCCGGATCCTTCCGCTGTCCATTTAGTGGAGGGCAACCCCAGCTCACTCTCTGGCACAGTTAGACAGGTCGCCCCCACTGAAGCGACCTGTAGACAGGACAGCTCCCCATCCTATGATGATTGGTGGGAGGCTCCTCTGTCAATCCTATGCAACCGCATTGAATCTAAAATGTTTTGCAGATCTAAAAATGTTAGATGTCTTTGGGGACCAAAGATTTAAAGTGGGGGGAGTGTGTAGCGGGGTATTCCCCTTTAAGACAGAGAGACAATAAGTTCCAGGTGAGAGGTGAGTCGGGAGGAAGTAAAGAGACATTACTGGAAGTGAAAGCAGAGGAGAGAGAGACTACATCTCCCAGTACATCTTGCAGCACCCAGGGTGCATTTCTCCAGAACAGAGACTGCTGGGGCAGACTTTATAAAGGGGAGGCAGAGTTTTGGTCGCTCTCTTTGGGCACCCCTCTCCTAGCAAGAGGATCTCTGTGCTGAACTGCTGTGTGCACAAGGCCTGAAGCCTGGGCCATGTGCTCCTTTCCAAAGAGCCCTCTGCCAGCCTAGCAGAGCCTTAGAGTCATCTTCTCCTCCTTGCTGCAGTACACCAGAAGGATTGAAGACTTGGATGTCGGTGGATTCCTGTTCCTAGACGAGTCGATGGAGGAAACGGACTTGGACTTGCCCGGGTGGTGAGAGCTGTTTAAAGACAGATACTTTTATCTTTACTATTCGTTTGGATTACAAGTTGTTCTTCAAGTGCACCACCAAAGATTGCTAGCGAATATTGTTTCACTGAACTTCCATTTAGATCAGTCAGGCCTGACTGCATAGGTAGACATTGCTGGGTGTTAGTCTACCCATGAGGGAAAGTAGCTGTAAAAGGGCAGCGCTAGAGTTGCATAGCAATACTTAATTATTCTGATTACTCTGTTTATCTTTATTACTGTTTATTGCAGGGATCTGCAACTTGTTATACTGTTGTTTATTACTTGCCCATTAGCCTCAGTAAAATATCTGGGTCAAGTACATTGGTGTCAGTTTCACTTACTTTAATAGAAGTTTTAAAGTATATCACTGTGTGTGTGTTTGCCATAGGACTGCGTCACCTAGAGTTGCGGTCACGCGGTCCTATCTCCCCTTACTAGCTGTGCCAGTAGGGGGTTGAGCATATTGCCGGGGGTTGGCGGAGCTGTCTTCAGGGCCCAACTAAATCTGCGGCCTTCTTAGTTGGAGGTATCGCTACATCAATTTGCCCCAAAACATCTAGGATGTCCTTAAAGGTTTGATCCATCACATTAATTCTTTGCTTAATTCTGTCAAGTTCTGTACTACATTCCATCACTTGCTGGATGATTCGTAGGGCACTGTCAGCAGAGAAACACGTACTTTCTTTCACCCCAACATTTTCATCCCCTATAAAAAAATACAAAAGGTATTATAACTCTGCAGGCCTACATCTCTTACCTGAAGCTGTGGTGACAGATACTGACCTGTTGTGGTGACCAGTTCCACCACGTCATCCACTTCTCCTTCCTCCACTTCTCCTTCCTCCACCTCTTCAACTTCCTCAACATCCTCAGGTTGTGGTTCTTGGTGAGGTTGGGGTTGTTTAGAAGGTGTGGGGTTCCTGTGCTCCCTGGAGTGGTGTCCTCCCAGTCTTCTCTCCCCTATGAGAATCAAACAAAAGGTATACTTAGCACAGATATTTTAGGTAAAAAAAATGAACATGATACATTGCTTGGAAGTTGGGTACAAGTGTCTGTTTGGGACGAATTTCAAGCTGAAGACATTATTTAAAAAAAAAAAATCTTGACTATTCACCTTTGGCTGACATTTTTTACACATGGAGGTTAGACTGTGTGACTGACATTACATTTTTTGTCTTGTTTTTTGTCTTGCAGAACCAAAATGAATGCTTTCATCAGCGATAGGGAATTCCTGGGTGAATTTATAGACCGGGTAAGGGAGATGCCCGCTCTGTGGGAGACCAAAAACCCCATTCACAGGAAGAAAGGTGTAAGGAAAGCAGCGCTGGAGACCCTGCTCCCATTTGTGCATACCAAGGTACCCACAGAAACCACACAACAGGTGGACAGTAAAATTGGGAGCTTGAGAGGCACATACAGGACTGAGCGCTTTAGGGTCCTGGCTTCTCAGATGTCAGGAGCAGCAGCAGCTGATGTATATGTCCCGACTTTGTGGTACTACAGCAGGATGTCCTTTCTGAACGACCACCTTGAGGCAAGGCCATCACTGTCCAGTCTTCCCCCCAGACTTCCCTGCAGCCAACCTGAGCCTTCTCTGGATCAAGAGGAGGCAGCCATCCTGGAAAAACCTGATTTGGACATCTGGAGCCAGGTATAGTATTTTCTCAAAATGTATTGTGAGAAAATTAATGCATGAAAAATAACATAATATGTAAATCCCCCCAAAAATTGGGAACAAAAAATGATCTAAATATCAATAGACAGTAGTGGGCCCAAAATTGGGGGAGAAGAATTAAATCTGATGGGGTCATAGTAATAGTCTTTTCAATTGATTTACATTCAATTTGCAACAGTCATGAGCTATAATTTGTGTGTAAATGATGAACCAAAAACTAAAACTATGTCCCTTTTTCATACACAGGATGACATCAGCCAGGAGGAGGGTCTGGAAAATGTCAGGCAGGAGGAGGCAGGGCCCACTGTGAGCCAGGAGGAGGCAGGGCCCACTGTGAGCCAGGAGGTGGCAGGGCCCAGTGGCAGACAGGAGGTGGCAGGGCCCAGTGGCCTTCCTAAAAGATCCAAGAGGGACAGGAGCACAAGAGAGGCAGCAATGGCCCTGATTAGAGAGGCACATGCCACCCTCCAGGAGCCCACATCCCCTGAAGAGGCCATTGCCGGCCTAGTTGGGGCCAAATTCCAGGTGATGAGCATGGAACAACTCCTCCTATGTGAGCCCCTGCTGATCACCTTGCTGAACAAGGGGGTGATGGAGAGAATTACCCCCAATACGGCCATATGTGAGGTCGCCCAGCTTTCCCAACCTCAACCTCCTCCTCCTCCTCCTCCACCTTCTTCTCCTCCACCTCCTTCTCCTCCTCCTGACACGAGTACACCTCCAGTGGCACAGCCTCCAGCCACACGAGAAGGAAGGCTGCAGGGAAGGCTTCAGGGAAGGCTGCAGGGAAGGCTGCCAAGAAGACCAGGAAGTGATGGCCTTGCTTCATTGTGGTCTGACAGAAGGCAGCCTGTTCTAGTACCACAGATTTGGGACATGTATATCACCTGCTGCTGTTCCTGACCTCTGAGAGTCCAGCATCAGATTGTGCTCACAGCTGTTGTGCTTCTCAAGCTCCCAGTTTTATTGGCCACACAGGGTTGATGTGTGCTCTGGGGTCCCATGGATGCACAAATGGCAACAGGTTCTCCAGCGCTGCCTTATATTTATTTTGTTAGATACATGAATAAATGTTTTTTATTTTTACAGTTAATACTTGACTATGTGTTTTATAATAATTATAAATTTAGCTTTGGAGTAGGCAGATACATTTTAACAAATAAAATAAAAGGGACAGATAACACCAAAAAATCTCCTTGAAGGTCTAAAAAATTAAAACAAAGAAAAATTAAGGGGTAAACTTGACACAACAAAAATAATAAAGAAAATCATATAGATCACTATAAAATAAAGAAACATTTAAAATGAAGATCTGTATTCAAAATTAAAATAAGATAATTATTAAGGAGATCTTGCTCGATATAATACAGCTAAATATTCATGAGATCAGCATGAGAAAGGTTTAAAATAGTTAGTCAGAACTCTGTGTGAATATCAGCAGCAAAACAAGTTCTTTAGTTTTCATTACTGTAACATTCTAAAGAAGATTTAAATGCAACATTTAAACGATGCAATAATTTACAGTGGGACGAATGTGCTATCTCCATTACGAAGGCTTGTTTTACAAGAAGAAACACTCCCGTCTCATACTTGATTCTGAGCATGCGCGCTTTTTGAAGACTCGGAAAAGCATACACACAAACGGTTTTCTCGTCGCAAAACAGGCCGACGAGAAACACAACGAGAAAATCGAGAATCCTGACGAGAAAAAAAGAGAGCAGGTTCTCTATTTTTCTCGTCGAGATTCACGGCAGTTTTCTTGACGAAAAACCATACACACGAATGGTTTTCTCAACAAGACAGCTCTCTCTGCAGTTTTCTTGTCATTTTTGGACGAGAGAAACTCGGTCGTGTGTATGAGGCCTTAGATACTTCCCGCAGAAAGCTCTCCCTGACATAATTACCAACTCTGTTCATGTCCAGCAGGTTCAATGAGTTTTGAGGATTCCTGCCTGCCTTTCTTTATGTTCTTGCACCTTCTCTGGCATTCTTTCTTTATAATATAAAATAAATACAGCTATATAGTCAAATCACAAAAAGTCTCCTGATCGTGCAGTTCATGCACAGTAGAACCCATAGTTGCCAACAGTCCCGTTTTTCCCGGGACAATCACGGATTTGGGACCCTCGTCCCGTATTTATTTTGTCCCGTCTATTTTCCCGGTATTTTGCCTTTGTCCCGGCCGCCGGGAAAATCGGGAATGCTTGAGGTAAAAAAACGGCGGGCTACACAAAGATGGCCGCCGCTGCAGACACAAGGATTATTTCCTCTTGTGTTCAGTGGTGAGGGGAGGAGCAGCCAATCGGCTTCTCCCCTCTCTGTGTTCACACATGAGAAGGCGGGGCGGTATTATGAGCATTCGTGATGGAGCGGCAATGTACAGGGCTGGGGAGGCGGAGTTCCGATAGGAGTCGGGAGAGCCAGGGGGAACAGAATCCGGCGAGGGAACCATTCTCGGCACGACACCGCTGGGAAATGATCATGGACCGTGGAGCTGCCTCTGCCTCAAGCACACACATGGAGACACCAGGAGGTGAGAGCATCTGTTCCCCGGGACTGGCTGCCGCTGCTAGGGGACACAGACCTGTAAGGAGGGCTCCGCTGCTGGGGGACACCACCAGATGTAAAAGGAGGACACCAGATGTAAAGGAGGGCTCCGCTGCTGGAGGACACCAGATGTAAAGGAGGGCTCCGCTGCTGGAGGACACCAGATGTAAAGGAGAGCTTTGCTGCCGGGAACACCAGATGTAAAGGAGGGCTCCACTGCTGGAGGACACTAGATGTAAAGGAGGGCTCTGCTGCTGGAGGACACCAGATGTAAAGGAGGGCTCCGCTGTTGGGGGACACCAGATGTAAAGGAGAGCTCTGCTGCCGGGGACACCAGATGTAAAGGAGAGCTCTGCTGCCGGGGACACCAGATGTAAAGGAGGGCTCCACTGCTGCCAGCTGCTGGCGACACTGAAGTAAGGAGGGCTCTGTTGCTGGGGGACACAGATCTGTAAGGAGGGCTCCACTGCCGGGAACACCAGATGTAAAGGAGGGCTCCACTGCCGGGAACACCAGATGTAAAGGAGGGCTCCACTGCTGGGGACACCAGATGTAAAGGAGGGCTCCGCTGCCAGGGACACAGTTCTGTAAAGAGGGGCTCTGCTTCTGGGAGCACCTGATGCAAGGACGGACTGCTGGGGAGGCATCTGGTGGCAGGTGATACACTTCCACTGATTCGGCATTATGGTGAGTTGAATGATTTCATTTTATATTACAATGTAATAATAGAAATAATGCGCTTCAATCACCCTGACACCATAACAAACATGGTCCCGGGATGATTGAAGCACCAACAACAGGTGTTTTGGAGTATCTTTATCTGCCGATTTTGTTAAACTTTCTGGAATACACATATTTCTATTGTGGTGTAGGATCTGGCTTCTTTCTTTCTTTCTTCATCTCGGACTTCAACCACACCCCTTCTGATCCACGCCCACTAACGCGCGTAAACCACGCCCATTTTCCCCCTATTGGGGTGACACGCCTACAAACGAATGCCCCGCCCCTAATTATATAAAGGCCCCGCCTCCATGCAAAAAAAGTGTCCTGGATTGTTTTTTTCCAATGTTGGCAACTATGTAGAACCTTGCTTCATTTCTGTGGAATAGCTGCCCACCTTTGGGATTAACCCTTTTACTGCCACGCAAGCAGTGGCGGAACTACCGCCATAGCGACACACGCGGCCGCTATGGGGTCCGCAACCGAGAGGGGCCCGTGGGGAGGAGGAGGAATGCATACTGCCAGCGGCGCACAGTCCACCAGCCAGGGGAAGTGAGGAGAGGAAGAGCCAGCAGGTGCCCTGTAATTGGCTGAACAAGCCATGTGCGGGGCGGGCCGAGTGGCAGACATGGGGGTCGGTGAATGGCCCTGCGGAGCTGGTGCTGGTCACGTGTGGAGGCGGGGGCGGGGCTGTGGATTTGATAATCACGCCTGCTTGCTCCCGGAGACGGAGTCCTGCTTCACAATGTGTTTATCCTGAGGTCTCATCTGCTCTGTCAGCTTACCCCCATCCTCTGTGTCACCCCCCCATCCTCTGTCACCCCCCTCCTCCTCTGTGTCACCCCCCTCCTCCTCTGTGTCCCCCCATCCTCTGTGTCACCCCCCTCCTCCTCTGTGTCACCCCCCATCCTCTGTCACCCCCCCCTCCTCCTCTGTGTCACCCCCCATCCTCTGTCACCCCCCCTCCTCCTCTGCGTCACCCCCCCTCCTCCTCTGTGTCACCCCCCATCCTCTGTCACCCCCCCTCCTCCTCTGTGTCCCCCCCCCATCCTCTGTCACCCCCCTCCTCCTCTGTGTCCCCCCCATCCTCTGTCCCCCCCCATCCTCCTCTGTGTCCCCCCCATCCTCTGCCACCCCCCCTCCTCCTCTGTGTCACCCCCCATCCTCTGTCACCCCCCTTCCTCCTCTGTGTCACCCCCCCATCCTCTGTCACCCCCTCCTCCTCTGTGTCCCCCCATCCTCTGTCACCCCCCCCTCCTCCTCTGTGTCACCCCCCATCCTCTGTGTCACCCCCCATCCTTTGTCACCACCCTCTTCCTCTGTGTCCCCCCAAACCTCTGTCACCCCCCCCTCCTCCTCTGTGTCACCCCCCATCCTCTGTGTCACCCCCCCCTCCTCCTCTGTGTCACTCCCCATCCTCTGTCACCCCCCCTCCTCTGTGTCACCCCCCATCTCCTCTGTGTCCCCCCATCCTCTGTGTCACCCCCCCTCCTCCTCTGTGTCACCCCCATCCTCTGTCACCCCCCCTCCTCTGTGTCACCCCCCATCCTCTGTCACCCCCCCTCCTCCTCTGTGTCACCCCCCTCCTCCTCTGTGTCACCCCCCCTCCTCCTCCTCTGTGTCACCCCCCATCCTCTGTGTCACCCCCCATCCTCTGTGTCACCCCCCATCCTCCTCTGTGTCACCCCCCTCCGTGTCACCCCCTCCTCCTCTGTGTCACCCCCCTCCTCCTCTGTGTCACCCCCCTCCTCTGTCACCCCCCCTCCTCCTCTGTGTCACCCCCCATCCTCTGTGTCACCCCCCTCCTCCTCTGTGTCACCCCCATCCTCTGTCACCCCCCCCTCCTCCTCTGTGTCACCCCCCATCCTCTGTGTCACCCCCCCTCCTCCTCTGTGTCACCCCCATCCTCTGTCACCCCCCCTCCTCCTCTGCGTCACCCCCCATCCTCTGTCACCCCCCCCTCCTCCTCTGTGTCCCCCCATCCTCTGTCACCCCCCTCCTCCTCTGTGTCCCCCCCATCCTCTGTCCCCCCATCCTCCTCTGTGTCCCCCCCATCCTCTGTCACCCCCCCTCCTCCTCTGTGTCACCCCCCATCCTCTGTCACCCCCCCTCCTCCTCTGTGTCACCCCCCCATCCTCTGTGTCACCCCCCCATCCTTTGTCACCACCCTCTTCCTCTGTGTCCCCCCCAAACCTCTGTCACCCCCCCTCCTCCTCTGTGTCACCCCCCATCCTCTGTCACCCCCCTCCTCCTCTGTGTCACCCCCCCATCCTCTGTCACCGCCCTCCTCCTCTGTGTCCCCCCATCCTCTGTCACCCCCCCTCCTCCTCTGTGTCACCCCCCATCCTCTGTGCCACACGCGGCCGCTATGGGGCCCGCAACCGAGAGTGGCCCATGGGGAGGAGGAGGAATGCATACTGCCAGCGGCGCACAGTCCACCAGCCAGGGGAAGTGAGGAGAGGAAGAGCCAGCAGGTGCCCTGTAATTGGCTGAACAAGCCATGTGCGGGGCGGGCCGAGTGGCAGACATGGGGGTCGGTGAATGGCCCTGCGGAGCTGGTGCTGGTCACGTGTGGAGGCGGGGGCGGGGCTGTGGATTTGATAATCACTCCTGCTTGCTCCCGGAGACGGAGTCCTGCTTCACAATGTGTTTATCCTGAGGTCTCATCTGCTCTGTCAGCTTACCCCCATCCTCTGTGTCACCCCCCCATCCTCTGTCACCCCCCTCCTCCTCTGTGTCACCCCCCTCCTCCTCTGTGTCCCCCCATCCTCTGTGTCACCCCCCTCCTCCTCTGTGTCACCCCCCATCCTCTGTCACCCCCCCCTCCTCCTCTGTGTCACCCCCCATCCTCTGTCACCCCCCCCTCCTCCTCTGCGTCACCCCCCTCCTCCTCTGTGTCACCCCCCATCCTCTGTCACCCCCCTCCTCCTCTGTGTCCCCCCCATCCTCTGTCACCCCCCTCCTCCTCTGTGTCCCCCCCATCCTCTGTCCCCCCCCATCCTCCTCTGTGTCCCCCCCATCCTCTGCCACCCCCCCCTCCTCCTCTGTGTCACCCCCCATCCTCTGTCACCCCCCTCCTCCTCTGTGTCACCCCCCCATCCTCTGTCACCCCCTCCTCCTCTGTGTCCCCCCCATCCTCTGTCACCCCCCCCTCCTCCTCTGTGTCACCCCCCAGCCTCTGTGTCACCCCCCCATCCTTTGTCACCACCCTCTTCCTCTGTGTCCCCCCAAACCTCTGTCACCCCCCCTCCTCCTCTGTGTCACCCCCCCATCCTCTGTGTCACCCCCCCCTCCTCCTCTGTGTCACTCCCCATCCTCTGTCACCCCCCTCCTCTGTGTCACCCCCCCATCTCCTCTGTGTCCCCCCATCCTCTGTGTCACCCCCCCTCCTCCTCTGTGTCACCCCCATCCTCTGTCACCCCCCCCTCCTCTGTGTCACCCCCCCATCCTCTGTCACCCCCCCCTCCTCCTCTGTGTCACCCCCCTCCTCCTCTGTGTCACCCCCCCTCCTCCTCCTCTGTGTCACCCCCCATCCTCTGTGTCACCCCCCATCCTCTGTGTCACCCCCCATCCTCCTCTGTGTCACCCCCCTCCTCCTCTGTGTCACCCCCCCTCCTCCTCTGTGTCACCCCCCTCCTCCTCTGTGTCACCCCCCTCCTCTGTCACCCCCCCCTCCTCCTCTGTGTCACCCCCCATCCTCTGTGTCACCCCCCTCCTCCTCTGTGTCACCCCCATCCTCTGTCACCCCCCCTCCTCCTCTGTGTCACCCCCCCATCCTCTGTGTCACCCCCCCTCCTCCTCTGTGTCACCCCCATCCTCTGTCACCCCCCCCTCCTCCTCTGCGTCACCCCCCCATCCTCTGTCACCCCCCCTCCTCCTCTGTGTCCCCCCATCCTCTGTCACCCCCCTCCTCCTCTGTGTCCCCCCCATCCTCTGTCCCCCCCATCCTCCTCTGTGTCCCCCCCATCCTCTGTCACCCCCCCTCCTCCTCTGTGTCACCCCCCATCCTCTGTCACCCCCCCTCCTCCTCTGTGTCACCCCCCCCATCCTCTGTCACCCCCCCTCCTCCTCTGTGTCCCCCCATCCTCTGTCACCCCCCCTCCTCCTCTGTGTCACCCCCCCCCATCCTCTGTGTCACCCCCCCCATCCTTTGTCACCACCCTCTTCCTCTGTGTCCCCCCAAACCTCTGTCACCCCCCTCCTCCTCTGTGTCACCCCCCATCCTCTGTCACCCCCCTCCTCCTCTGTGTCACCCCCCCATCCTCTGTCACCGCCCTCCTCCTCTGTGTCCCCCCATCCTCTGTCACCCCCCCCTCCTCCTCTGTGTCACCCCCCCATCCTCTGTGTCACCCCCCCCATCCTCTGTGTCACCCCCCCATCCTTTGTCACCACCCTCTTCCTCTGTGTCCCCCCAAACCTCTGTCACCCCCCCTCCTCCTCTGCGTCACCCCCCATCCTCTGTCACCCCCCCCCTCCTCCTCTGTGTCACCCCCCATCCTCTGTGTCACCCCCCATCCTCTGTGTCACCCCCCCATCCTCTGTGTCACCCCCTCCTCCTCCTCTGTGTCACCCCCCGTCCTCTGTCACCCCCCCTCCTCCTCTGTGTCCCCCCCATCCTCTGTCACCCCCCATCCTCTGTCCCCCCCTCCTCCTCCTCTGTCACCCCCCTCCTCCTCTGTGTCACCCCCCCCCCCATCTTCTGTCACCCCCCTCCTCCTCTGTGTCACCCCCCCATCCTCTGTCACCCCCCCTCCTCCTCTGTGTCACCCCCCATCCTCTGTGTCACCCCCCCATCCTCTGTGTCACCCCCCCTCCTCCTCTGTGTCACCCCCCTCCTCCTCTGTGTCACTCCCCCTCCTCCTCTGTGTCACTCCCCCCTCCTCCTCTGTGTCACCCCCCATCCTCTGTGTCACCCCCCATCCTCTGTGTCACCCCCCCATCCTCTGTGTCACCCCTCTTCCTCTGTGTCACCCCTCCTCCTCTGTGTCACCCCCCTCCTCCTCTGTGTCACCCCCCTCCTCCTCTGTGTCACCCCCCTCTCCTCCTCTGTGTCCCCCCCCTCCCCTGTGTCCCCTCCTCTGTGTCACCCTCCCCCTCCTCTGTGTCACCCTCCCCCTCCTCTGTGTCACCCTCCCCATCCTCTGTGTCACCCTCCCCATCCTCTGTGTCACCCTCCCCATCCTCTGTGTCACCCCCCCTCCTCCTCTGTGTCAGCCCCCTCCTCCTCTGTGTCACCCCCCCATCCTCTGTGTCACCCCCCTCCTCCTCTCTGTCCCCCCCCTGTGTCAGCCCCCTTCCTCTGTGTCACCCCCCCCTCCTCTTTGTCAACCCCCCTCCTCTGTGTCACCCCCCCTCCTCTGTGTAAGCCCCCCTTTCCCTCTGTCTCTCTCTCTCACTCTCTTTTTCTCTCAGCCTCTCGCTCACCCCCCTCTCGCACCCACCACTCTTTCTCTAATCCCCCCTCTCTCACCCCCACTCTCTCATCCCCACCTCGCTCACCCCACCCCCACTCTCTCTCATCCCCACCCCTCTCACCCCCACCATCTCACCCACCCTCTCTCTCTCTCTCACCCCCTCACCGCCGCCTCTCTCTCCTGCCTCCTCCCCCCTTTCACCCCCTCACCTCCTCCTCTCTCACCCCCCCTCACCGCCGCCTCTCTCTCACCTCCTCCTCTTACCTTACCCTTTCTCACCTCCCTCCCCCCCACCTCTTTTCCTCCTCAGGGGGTGGGGGCCCAATGAGGATGGCTGTATGGGGCCCCAATAATTGCAAACAGCAGCCCTTTGAGTGAGCGCATTTCCCGGATCCTGTGTCTTGCCGACACTTCTCCCCAAGGCTCCCCACCAATGGAAGGAAGGAAAACAGCACTACAGTAGAGGAGCTCCACCCCCAAACTCCAGCTCCCACACTTCCTGGCTTGAAGCGGCTCTCGGTAAGGCAGTCTAATGGGGGTCTTTCGGGGCAGGGGACACTGATGGGGGGTTCCCTGATCTAATCGAGGGGGGACCGATATAAGGGAGGGGAGTCTGTGGGGAGGGAGGTTGACAGGGTCTGTAGGGCAGTGGATGGTACCAGTAGTTACCATCCACGCTAACCGTGACACATTATTGCTCTCCTCCAGGTCTTTAAAATCCTTTAGTGTATACCACAAAAAATGTGCCATGCGCCGCTTAAGTGTTCGGGTTTGGCTTGAGGAAAAGGTGGCAACCCTACCTGCGTTCCCGGGGCTCACCCTCACATAGCCCTACCTCTTGGCCCGGAGCCTTTGATAGACAGAACGCCGGTCCAATGCGGGACATGTGACGTCATCAAAGGCGCCGGGCCAAGAGGTGGGGCTATGTGACGGTGAGCCCCGGGAACGCAAGACATTCAAATGAAAGCTATTACAGCTCTCTGCTTGTACGCACAGTGCGCCTCTTCCTCTCCTCACTTCCCCTGGCTAAGGGACCGTGCGGGCGGTGCTCGCCCCCCCACTCTGAGGCAGCCCCATGCTCGCCAATAGCCATTTGAGGGCTGCAGTATGCATTCCTCATCCTCCCAGGTAGTTCCCCCACTGGCTCGCCTCTTCCACTGCACAGGTGAGGCTACATTGTGCATGGGTCATGCTGCATTGTGCACAGGTGAGGCTGTATTGGGCACGGGTGAGGCTGTATTGGGCACGGGTGAGGCTGCATTGGGCACAGGTGAGGCAGCATTGGGCACGGGTCATGCTGCATTGGGCACGGGTGAGGCTGTATTGGGCACGGGTCATGCTGCATTGGGCACGGGTGAGGCTGCATTGGGCACGGGTGAGGCTGCATTGGGCACGGGTGAGGCTGCATTGGGCATGGGCAGGCCACGCTGCGTTGGGCACAGGCCACGCTGCATTGGGCACAGGCCACGCTGCATTGGGCACAGGCCACGCTGCATTGGGCACTGGACACGCTGCATTGGGCACTGGACACGCTGCATTGGGCACTGGACATGCTGCATTGGGCACAGGTGACGCTGCATTGGGCACAGGCCACACTGCATTGGGCACAGGCCACACTGCATTGGGCACAGGTGAGGCAGTATTGGGCACGGGCAGACCACGCTGCATTGGGCACAGGTGAGGATTATTGAAGCGCTAACACCAGGTGTTTGGAGTATCTTTATCTGTTGATTAAACTTTCTGGAATACATATATTGCTATTGTGGTGTAGGATCTGGGTTCTTTCTTTCTTTCTTTCTTTCACGCCCTTTAAACCATGACCACTATTTAATTTAAGTCCGACATTTTTTTTTTGGGGGGGGGGGCCCATACAACATTTTTGCTATGGGGCCCTGTGATTTCTAGTTACGCCCCTGCCGTGGTAGGCATATGTCTTTCACAAGCCGAATGTCATCTTTCTGATGATACTTTGTAAAATTACTTATGAAGATCCCAACACATTTCTTTCTTTGGCACATATTGTCTATGTAGTAATTAGGCACTGCTGTGTCAAACATTTCACAGAGCCTATCTTCTAAACTACAGAGACAATGAGAGGAGGAGTTTCAGGAGGTGGAATCAGTACAGCAATCACTGCTTGCTGGCAGTAAGGTACCATGGGATATGTAGTCCTTAGAAATTGAAAGTAAACAGCAGAGGATAATCTGAAAAGCATGCTGGGAATCCAGGAAAGTGTGGAAGAACTGGCCAGACAAGCAGAACTCACAACATGAAAGGAGATTAAAAAAAACAACTTATATTGGATTGTCAAATATAACTATTGTTTGTATTGTTTTTACAATGCTGATGTTATAAAAATGAAAGTACATGCTGTGACCATAGCGCTCCTTTAATGATCCCATTTGCTAGCCAGTAATATAGCGGTCAAAATTACTTCTATAGCTTTGCAAAAAAAAGTAGTGATCTGAAAGTGGTTCTAAAGTCATGTAGGGGTTAATTTACTAAAACTGGGGGACCCCAGGAACTCTGGGAACGTGGGGGGGGGGCAACGCTGTTGACCAGAGACCACCTTTCCCAGAAAGAATACACTAAGGGGGGGGGGCTTACTAATATAGGGGGAAACCTTTATATCAGTAGCCCCTTACATTTTTGTATTCACTCCCCCTTACATCAGTGACCCCCCCCCCCCTCCCTCAGACTGGCCTGGTGGTGCTGTCACTGACCTCCTCTTAGGTGCACTGTGCAGGGATCAGTCAGTCGGCTCCAGCTTGGTGGCTCTATCCTATAGTCTCCTCTCCACAGTCCATACACGTCTGACTTCTCCTATGACCCCCATCCCAGCAGCACTCCCTCTCTCGACTCCTCTCCAGACTCTCTCAGAGACTGCAGACATGATATAAGAAAGAGATAGTTAGAGGTTGTGGACATGATACAAGAGATGCTCAGGGACTGCAGATGTGGTACAAGAGATAGTCAGAGAATGCAGACAAGGTACAGGAGATGGTCAGAGACTGCAGACATGTACAAGAGATGATCAGAGACTGCAGACATGGTACAAGAGATTGTCAGAGACTGGAGACATGGTACAAGAGATGGTAAGAGACTACAGACATGATACAAGAGATGCTCAGAGACTGCAGACATGGTACACGAAGATGGTCAGAGACTGGAGACATGGTATAAGAGATGGTCAGAGAATGCAGACATGGTACAGGAGATGGTCAGAGACTGAAAACATGTACAAGAGATGGTGGAGAACAGGTTGTGACCTATGGACAGCCAAACGCAGTAGAGACAGATCTCCATCCCTAAAATATATATGCAAAAACAAGGAAAAAAGAAAAGGTTCTGGACTTTAGATGAGGCGTGTCTCTGTTAATGAAAGATAAATGAATGCATTGTTTGATTATAGTTATGTATATATGGATATATAAACCCAATCCCTGGTGGGCAGTCCACATAGTTAAGTTTGATTGATCATTTTGAGAAGTTTTGATAAACAAATATAATATATAGTGCATAATATAAAAATATATCATGCATGAGGCTTACAAAGAAAACCGTAATTAATAACAATAACATATTTAATCATAAATGGACATGATTGGTACAGAAGACAATGAGAGAACATATGAATAAACTATACATGATCATCATAGTAAATCAAAGAAATACATGTAGCGGGTATATACATTTAGGGGCAGCATCTGGGTGGTAGCATGACCCAGATGCACTGATTGTTAGAGTAATGCTATTTATTTGTGTGAAGATATCAGTGGTGTCAATTCCCTGCGGCCCAGTGAGTGGCGCTGTCGCCTTGGGCCGGGGTTGAACCACCACTGCAGTGCCGTACCCTTTGTGACCTCTCGCAGCAGTTGTACGGCGGGGCGGGGAACCTGCTGTGCTTGCTGGGAGAGGGTATAAAGGGGGCGGACATCTTACGCACGAGGTCGAAGTCCCAGGCACCTTCAGCCTGTGGGCGGCTGTCCGCGGTCGGTGTCCAGGCGCCCTTGGCCTGGACACGTGGAGTTCGAGTTCCATCCCAGACACCTTAGGTCTGGGGTGAGGTACTTTACAGAAGGCCTGGGGCCCAGTACCTTCCACTGGGTCCCGCGAGGGATAGAACATACCTAAGGTGCCCCAGGTACGGGTGCCTGAATCCAGGGCGTAAGGGACCAGAGATGTGTCCCTCCCGAAGACCCGGTGCAGCATATTGCCGGTGACGGGTGGGCCTCTGGAGACCGTGCGGATGGATGTCTTCCCTGACAGGGGCCATTCTCTCAAGGAAGGTAGTTCACGTGCTTATGGTCGGTGGCAGCGACCCAACTAAACCCAGGTCAGTGGCAGAGACCTACACTCAGGTCTGTGGCAGAGGCCTCAATGTTAACCAAGGTTTGTGGCAGGAACCAAATTCACAATCGGTGGCAGCGATTGTGCACCAAGCCTATTTGCACTGTATGGAATAGGAGAGAGCTTGTGCCTGGACCTACTCATACCCACACCCTGTCTGTTTGTGTCAAGTTCAACTGGTACTGTTCATTGCTACAAGATAAATAAAAAAGTGTTGGACTGTTCATGGTGTGGAACTATTACTGGCAGCAAAGTGCTCCGTCTCTAGCGGGGGCAAATCAACCTCCACAGGAGAAGCAGAGGCTCCGTACAGAACGCAGACCCGAAGGTAAACTTGAACTTAGCTCAAACCTCACACACACATGAGACGAGATCTGGTATTAGTGTTCCTCACTAGGGATGAGCCGAACACCCCCGGGTTCGGTTCGCACCAGAACCTTCGAACGGACCGAAAGTTCGCGCGAATTTTCGAACCCTATTCGTTATAATGGACGCGAACGTTCGAAATCAAAATTGCTAATTACAACGGCCAATATGCATGTTAATGTTATAAAACAGGTTTGGGGACCCGGGTCCTGCCCCAGGGGACATATATCAATGCAAAAAGAAATTTTAAAAACTAAAGTTTTTTCGGGAGCAGTCATTTTAATGATGCATAAAGTGAAAAAAAAAAAAGTGAAATTTTCCTTTAAATATGGTACCTGGGGGGTGTCTAAAGTATGCCTGTGAAGTGGCATGTGTTTCCCGTGTTTAGAACTGTCCTTGCACAAAATGACATTTGTAAAGGAAAAAAAGAAGCCATTTAAAACCACTTGCGGCTTTAATGTCATGTCTTGTCCTGGCCGCCATATGGCTGAAAATCCTTGAGAAAAATGGCATGGCTACCCCATCACCCCCCCCCCCACCCCAGCCCCTTTGGGTCTTGTATGGATACTAAGGGGGACCCCACACCCAAAATAAAACCCTATACCTACAACCCTATATACTCTGAACAGCAGTATATAGGTGGTGCAAACAAGACATGGACTGTAGGTTTGTTCTTAAGTAGAATCTGAACAGGTACATTATGAAGTGTAGCTACATCCCAAAAAAATCAATTTTTAAGCTTTTTGGAGAACATAGGAAGGGGTTATCACCCCTGTAACATTTGCTGTCTTTGCACATCTGTTCAGAACATGTCACCTCACTTTCCGTCCCAATGACAAATGTTTTTGGAAAAGTGGGGTTTTAATTGAAACAAGGATTGGTGATAAAGCATCAGTAGAGAGGAGATACCTTTTTCCCAAATTAAATCTAACAGGATAGAATTTTCCTTCCTAGGGGTAGATTTCCTCTCACTTCCTGTTTTCTCTTGCCGTTTGCAAGTAGGAGTCGTTTGTAAGTTGGATGTTTGAAAGTAGGGGCCTGCCGTATATACTCTGCAGAAATTTGCCCTATTAGATGTTGGTGTAGCCACAAGACTGGTGGGCACAGGAATGGGCCCTGCTGTGAGTTAATAGATCAAGATTTGTACTTGCATGCACCTGTTGAACCGGGCAGAAAAATTGGGCCTTTGGTGGTGGTGGTGGTGGTGGTGGACGGTGTTGCCACAAGACTGTAAGCCCTCACAGTTACTCTTGGTGGGTGCAGGAATGGGCCCTGCTGTGAGTTATTAGATCAAGATTTGTAATTGCATGCACCTGTTGAACAGGGCAGAAAAATTGGGCCTTTGGTGGTGGTGGTGGTGGTGGACGGTGTTGCCACAAGACTGTAGGCCCTCATAGTTACTCTTGGTGGGCGCAGGAATGGGCCCTGCTGTGAACTATTAGATCAAGATTTGTAATTACACGCCCCTGTTAAACAGGGGCTGAAAAATTGTGCCTTAGGCATTGGTGCTGGTGCCACAACACTGCAACCCCTCACAGATACTGTACTTGGAGCACAGCAGTCACACCTGTTGCGAAGCATCTTTTTAAAAAATTGTAATTACACGCCCCTGTTATACAGGGGCTGAAAAATTGTGCCTTAGGCACTGGTGCTGGTGCCACAACACTGCAACCCCTCACAGATACTGTACTCTGAGCACAGCAATGAGACCTGTTGCAAAGCATTGCCTAAAAATTGTAATTACACGCCCCAACAGGGGCTGAAAAATTGTGCCTTAGGCACTGGTGCTGGTGCCACAACACTGCAACCCCTCACAGATACTGTACTCTGAGCACAGCAGTCACACCTGTTGCGAAGCATCTTTTTAAAAAATTGTAATTACACGCCCCTGTTGTACAGGGGCTGAAAAATTGTGCCTTAGGCACTGGTGTGGTGGCATGGATCATTGAGGAGGAGGAAGAGGATAGTCAGTGAACATAACAGGACAGTCACTCAGCATCAGCATAGGCAGTCTTGAAGGGATGTGACATTATAAATTATTCCGTTATATCCGCTTCAGGTGTCTGGTAGCTGGTGGTGATCCAAGACTGATTCATTTTTATGAAGGTCAGTCGATCAACCGAGTCGGTGGACAGGCGCACCCTATGATCGGTGACAAATCCTCCAGCAGCACTGAATGTGCGTTCGGAAAGAACGCTGGATGCAGGACAGGCCAGTAGCTCAATTGCATACTGTGCAAGCTCTGGCCAGTGATCCATCCTCAGGACCCAGTAAGCCAGAGGATTTTCGGTGGGAAAGGTGTCCAAGTCTGACCTTGCCCCTAGGTATTCCTGCACCATGTATATCAGACGCTGGCGATGGTTGCTGGAACCGATCATACCTTGGGGCTGCGGACTAAAAAATTGTCTGAACGCATCGGTCAGACGTCCACCTTCCCCACCGCTCCTTCTGCTACTGACCGAAGCCTCAGCAACTCGTCGTCCAGGACCAGGAGTTTGTAACCTCCCAGTTTCTGGGAACGCATTGCACAGACCTTTCTGCAAGGCCTCCCTGAGATGTCTCATCCTCTGCTCCCTCTGCGACGGCAAGATAAGGTCCGCAACCGTACCCTTGTACCGTGGATCAAGGAGAGTGGCCAGCCAGTAATGGTCACTCTCCTTGATCCGAAGAACACGAGGATCCTTCCGCAGGCTTTGCAGGATCAGGGAGGCCATGCAGCGTAGGTTAGCTGAGGCATTCGGTCCGGAGTCTTCTGGGTCACTGAGGATGACATGATCGCCAGCCACCTCCTCCCAGCCACGTACAAGTCCACTGGTTTGTTGGGACTGTACATCATCCCTAAAAGACTGCTGCTGCTGATGCTGAGTGCCAGGCTCCACCTCCATGCTCACACAATCCTCCTCCTCCTCCTCCTCCTCCTCCTCTTCCTGTGTGATGGGTGGGACAGAAGGAACATTGTCTGGATAAAGGGGGCCTTGAGAGACAAGGAAGTCCTCCTCTTCCTGCCTCTGTTCTGCCTCAAGTGCCCTGTCCATTATCCCACGCAGCATATGCTCCAACAGGTGGACAAGAGGTACAGTGTCACTGATGCATGCACTGTCACTGCTCACCATCCTCGTGGCCTCCTCAAATGGTGAGAGGACAGTGCATGCATCCCTGATCATGCTCCACTGGCGTGGGGAAAAAAAGCCAAGCTCCCCTGACCCTGTCCTGGTGCCGTAGTCGCAAAGGTACTCATTGATGGCCCTCTGCTGCGTGTGCAGTCGCTGCAGCATGGCCAACGTTGAGTTCCACCTGGTGGGCATGTCACATATTAGGCGGTTCTTGGGCAGGTTCAGCTCCTTTTGCAGCTCAGTCAGCCGAGCACTGGCATTATAAGATCGGCGGAAATGCACACAGACTTTCCTGGCCTGCCTCAGGACATCCTGTAAGCCTGGGAACCTGCCCAAGAACCGCTGCACCACCAGGTTGAGGACGTGAGCCATATAGGGCACATGGGTGAGCTGCCCCTGTCGCAGGGCGGAGAGGAGGTTGGTGCCATTATCAGAAACGACCATTCCTGGCTTAAGCTGGCGTGGCGTCAACCACCTCTCGGCCTGCCCCTGCAGAGCTGCCAGAACCTCTGGCCCAGTGTGGCTCCTGTCCCCCAAACACACCAGCGCAAGCACGGCATGGCATCTTTTTGCCTGCGTATTCGCGTAGCCCCTTGTACGCCTACGGAGCACCGCTGGTTCCGAGGACAGAGCACTCGAAGAGGACATGGAGGAAGAAGAAGAGGAGGGGGTGGAGGAGAGAGGTGTGTCACAACCAGTAGTAGCATTTTGGAGGCGTGGTGGCGGAACAACCTCCAACACTACTGCACCTTGTCCTGCATCCCTCCCAGCTACCAATAGAGTGACCCAATGGGCCGTGAAAGAAAGATAACGTCCCTGTCCATGCCTGCTGGACCATGAGTCAGCGGTAATATGCACCTTACCGCTGACCGCCCTGTCCAGCGAGGCCAAGACATTGCCTTCCACATGCCAGTAGAGAGACGGAATCGCCTTCCGTGAGAAAAAGTGGCGTTTGGGAACCTGCCACTGAGGAACCGCACATTGAACAAACTCACGGAAGGGGGCCGAGTCTATCAACTGAAAAGGCAGCAGTTGAAGTGCTAGCAATTTAGCCAAGCTAGCATTCAACCGCTGGGCATGTGGATGGCTGGGAGTATACTTCTTTCAACGGTCCAGCAGCTGGGGCAGGGAAATTTGCCTGCTACAATCGGACGTCGGTGTACTGCAAGTACTTGGTTGTGACACACCTAATTCTACACCTTCAGTCCTCTCAGAGCAGCTTTCAGAGAGGACTGAAGATATAGTGGGGATGGAGATCCCAGCTGATGAGGAGCAAGGAGAGGTCCGCTTTGTTCTTTGGTGTGGGTCTTTTATGTGTGCTTGCCAACGAGCTGCATGGCAGGTCGACATATGTCTGCTCATGCTTGTGGTGCCCAAGCGGCTGATGTTTTGGCCACGCGAGATACGCTTGAGACAAATATTGCAAATAGCAGTGGTGCGATCTGATGCACTCGTCTCAAAAAAGGCCCACACCAAAGAACTTTTGTGATAACGTGCAGAGGCAGCGCCCTGCACAGGCGGAGCTCTGCGGTGTGGTACAGTTGCTGTGCTGGCCTCTAGCTGGCCTCCAGGGGGCATCCTGCCTCGTTGGACATGTGACGCTGCATCCTCCTCCTCCTCCTCCTCTCTCCCTTCAGGCACCCACGTGGAGTCAGTGACCTCATCATACCCTCCCTCTTCACCACTAGAGCAAACCTGGCAGTAAGCTGCAGCTGGTGGAACACTACTGCCAGATTGCTGTCCTTCAGCATCCCCTCTCTCTGCGCACACACTACTGACTTCCTCAAGCTGGTTATCATCATCCGAGCCTTCGAATCGTTGGGCATCCTCCTGGAGCATGTACCCAACACTGTGCTCAAACAGTTCGGGGGACTCCTCAGGAGGACATGGTGGGTCTAGGGAAGGGGTGGCTGATGATGCCATTGAGTACGCGTTGGCAGCTGCTCTGCCAGTACCCTGAGCCTGGGTGAGAGAGGATGAGGAGGATGAGGAGGGCTTGGTCATCCATTCTACCAAGCCTTCGGCATGATGCGGCTCCACATGTCCAGCTGCCGAAAACAAAGACAAGCGTGTCCCATGGCCACGTGCTGATGACGATGCACGACCACGTCCACGGCCAGCACTGTTGTCTCTAGAAACAGAGCCTGCCTGCCCTGTGTTCTTGCCTCGGCACGCTCTGCCTCTCCTTGGCGGTCTTCCAGCCATTGTAGTCGGTAGTGTATATAGTATAAAAAATAGAACTCCTATGTGTGCTCACAACACACTGTAGGTCCTATGGGTGCTGACACTAACACACTATAGGTACTATGTGTGCTGCTGACAAGAAAATATAGGAGCTCTGTTTGCTGCCACTAACACACTAGAAGTCCTATGGGTGCTGCTGAGAAGAAAATATAGGAGCTCTGTTTGCTGCCACTAACACACTAGAAGTCCTATGGGTGCTGCTGAGAAGAAAATATAGGAGCTCTGTGTGATGCCACTAACACACTAGAAGTCCTATGGGTGCTGCTGAGATGAAAATATAGGAACTCTGTGTGATGCCACTAACACATTAGAAGTCCTATGGGTGCTGCTGAGATGAAAATATAGGAGCTCTGTTTGCTGCCACTAACACACTAGAAGTCCTATGGGTGCTGCTGAGAAGAAAATATAGGAGCTCTGTTTGCTGCCACTAACACACTAGAAGTCCTATGGGTGCTGCTGAGAAGAAAATATAGGAGCTCTGTTTGCTGCCACTAACACACTAGAAGTCCTATGGGTGCTGCTGAGAAGAAAATATAGGAGCTCTGTGTGATGCCACTAACACACTAGAAGTCCTATGGGTGCTGCTGAGATGAAAATATAGGAGCTCTGTGTGATGCCACTAACACACTAGAAGTCCTATGGGTGCTGCTGAGAAGAAAATATAGGAGCTCTGTTTGCTGCCACTAACACACTAGAAGTCCTATGGGTGCTGCTGAGAAGAAAATATAGGAGCTCTGTTTGCTGCCACTAACACACTAGAAGTCCTATGGGTGCTGCTGAGAAGAAAATATAGGAGCTCTGTGTGATGCCACTAACACACTAGAAGTCCTATGGGTGCTGCTGAGAAGAAAATATAGGAGCTCTGTTTGCTGCCACTAACACACTAGAAGTCCTATGGGTGCTGCTGAGAAGAAAATATAGGAGCTCTGTTTGCTGCCACTAACACACTAGAAGTCCTATGGGTGCTGCTGAGAAGAAAATATAGGAGCTCTGTTTGCTGCCACTAACACACTAGAAGTCCTATGGGTGCTGCTGAGAAGAAAATATAGGAGCTCTGTTTGCTGCCACTAACACACTAGAAGTCCTATGGGTGCTGCTGAGAAGAAAATATAGGAGCTCTGTTTGCTGCCACTAACACACTAGAAGTCCTATGGGTGCTGCTGAGAAGAAAATATAGGAGCTCTGTTTGCTGCCACTAACACACTAGAAGTCCTATGGGTGCTGCTGAGAAGAAAATATAGGAGCTCTGTTTGCTGCCACTAACACACTAGAAGTCCTATGGGTGCTGCTGAGAAGAACATATAGGAGCTCTGTTTGCTGCCACTAACACACTAGAAGTCCTATGGGTGCTGCTGAGAAGAAAATATAGGAGCTCTGTTTGCTGCCACTAACACACTAGAAGTCCTATGGGTGCTGCTGAGAAGAAAATATAGGAGCTCTGTTTGCTGCCACTAACACACTAGAAGTCCTATGGGTGCTGCTGAGAAGAAAATATAGGAGCTCTGTGTGATGCCACTAACACACTAGAAGTCCTATGGGTGCTGCTGAGAAGAAAATATAGGAGCTCTGTTTGCTGCCACTAACACACTAGAAGTCCTATGGGTGCTGCTGAGAAGAAAATATAGGAGCTCTGTTTGCTGCCACTAACACACTAGAAGTCCTATGGGTGCTGCTGAGAAGAAAATATAGGAGCTCTGTTTGCTGCCACTAACACACTAGAAGTCCTATGGGTGCTGCTGAGAAGAAAATATAGGAGCTCTGTGTGATGCCACTAACACACTAGAAGTCCTATGGGTGCTGCTGAGATGAAAATATAGGAGCTCTGTGTGATGCCACTAACACACTAGAAGTCCTATGGGTGCTGCTGAGAAGAAAATATAGGAGCTCTGTTTGCTGCCACTAACACACTAGAAGTCCTATGGGTGCTGCTGAGAAGAAAATATAGGAGCTCTGTTTGCTGCCACTAACACACTAGAAGTCCTATGGGTGCTGCTGAGAAGAAAATATAGGAGCTCTGTGTGATGCCACTAACACACTAGAAGTCCTATGGGTGCTGCTGAGAAGAAAATATAGGAGCTCTGTTTGCTGCCACTAACACACTAGAAGTCCTATGGGTGCTGCTGAGAAGAAAATATAGGAGCTCTGTTTGCTGCCACTAACACACTAGAAGTCCTATGGGTGCTGCTGAGAAGAAAATATAGGAGCTCTGTTTGCTGCCACTAACACACTAGAAGTCCTATGGGTGCTGCTGAGAAGAAAATATAGGAGCTCTGTTTGCTGCCACTAACACACTAGAAGTCCTATGGGTGCTGCTGAGAAGAAAATATAGGAGCTCTGTTTGCTGCCACTAACACACTAGAAGTCCTATGGGTGCTGCTGAGAAGAAAATATAGGAGCTCTGTTTGCTGCCACTAACACACTAGAAGTCCTATGGGTGCTGCTGAGAAGAAAATATAGGAGCTCTGTTTGCTGCCACTAACACACTAGAAGTCCTATGGGTGCTGCTGAGAAGAACATATAGGAGCTCTGTTTGCTGCCACTAACACACTAGAAGTCCTATGGGTGCTGCTGAGAAGAAAATATAGGAGCTCTGTTTGCTGCCACTAACACACTAGAAGTCCTATGGGTGCTGCTGAGAAGAAAATATAGGAGCTCTGTTTGCTGCCACTAACACACTAGAAGTCCTATGGGTGCTGCTGAGAAGAAAATATAGGAGCTCTGTGTGATGCCACTAACACACTAGAAGTCCTATGGGTGCTGCTGAGAAGAAAATATAGGAGCTCTGTTTGCTGCCACTAACACACTAGAAGTCCTATGGGTGCTGCTGAGAAGAAAATATAGGAGCTCTGTTTGCTGCCACTAACACACTAGAAGTCCTATGGGTGCTGCTGAGAAGAAAATATAGGAGCTCTGTGTGATGCCACTAACACACTAGAAGTCCTATGGGTGCTGCTGAGAAGAAAATATAGGAGCTCTGTTTGCTGCCACTAACACACTAGAAGTCCTATGGGTGCTGCTGAGAAGAAAATATAGGAGCTCTGTTTGCTGCCACTAACACACTAGAAGTCCTATGGGTGCTGCTGAGAAGAAAATATAGGAGCTCTGTTTGCTGCCACTAACACACTAGAAGTCCTATGGGTGCTGCTGAGAAGAAAATATAGGAGCTCTGTGTGATGCCACTAACACACTAGAAGTCCTATGGGTGCTGCTGAGAAGAAAATATAGGAGCTCTGTTTGCTGCCACTAACACACTAGAAGTCCTATGGGTGCTGCTGAGAAGAAAATATAGGAGCTCTGTTTGCTGCCACTAACACACTAGAAGTCCTATGGGTGCTGCTGAGAAGAAAATATAGGAGCTCTGTTTGCTGCCACTAACACACTAGAAGTCCTATGGGTGCTGCTGAGAAGAAAATATAGGAGCTCTGTTTGCTGCCACTAACACACTAGAAGTCCTATGGGTGCTGCTGAGAAGAAAATATAGGAGCTCTGTTTGCTGCCACTAACACACTAGAAGTCCTATGGGTGCTGCTGAGAAGAAAATATAGGAGCTCTGTGTGATGCCACTAACACACTAGAAGTCCTATGGGTGCTGCTGAGATGAAAATATAGGAACTCTGTGTGATGCCACTAACACACTAGAAGTCCTTTGGGTGCTGCTGAGAAGAAAATATAGGAGCTCTGTTTGCTGCCACTAACACACTAGAAGTCCTATGGGTGCTGCTGAGAAGAAAATATAGGAGCTCTGTTTGCTGCCACTAACACACTAGAAGTCCTATGGGTGCTGCTGAGAAGAAAATATAGGAGCTCTGTGTGATGCCACTAACACACTAGAAGTCCTATGGGTGCTGCTGAGAAGAAAATATAGGAGCTCTGTTTGCTGCCACTAACACACTAGAAGTCCTATGGGTGCTGCTGAGAAGAAAATATAGGAGCTCTGTTTGCTGCCACTAACACACTAGAAGTCCTATGGGTGCTGCTGAGAAGAAAATATAGGAGCTCTGTGTGATGCCACTAACACACTAGAAGTCCTATGGGTGCTGCTGAGAAGAAAATATAGGAGCTCTGTTTGCTGCCACTAACACACTAGAAGTCCTATGGGTGCTGCTGAGAAGAAAATATAGGAGCTCTGTTTGCTGCCACTAACACACTAGAAGTCCTATGGGTGCTGCTGAGAAGAAAATATAGGAGCTCTGTTTGCTGCCACTAACACACTAGAAGTCCTATGGGTGCTGCTGAGAAGAAAATATAGGAGCTCTGTTTGCTGCCACTAACACACTAGAAGTCCTATGGGTGCTGCTGAGAAGAAAATATAGGAGCTCTGTTTGCTGCCACTAACACACTAGAAGTCCTATGGGTGCTGCTGAGAAGAAAATATAGGAGCTCTGTGTGATGCCACTAACACACTAGAAGTCCTATGGGTGCTGCTGAGATGAAAATATAGGAACTCTGTGTGATGCCACTAACACATTAGAAGTCCTATGGGTGCTGCTGAGAAGAAAATATAGGAGCTCTGTTTGCTGCCACTAACACACTAGAAGTCCTATGGGTGCTGCTGAGAAGAAAATATAGGAGCTCTGTGTGATGCCACTAACACACTAGAAGTCCTATGGGTGCTGCTGAGAAGAAAATATAGGAGCTCTGTTTGCTGCCACTAACACACTAGAAGTCCTATGGGTGCTGCTGAGAAGAAAATATAGGAGCTCTGTTTGCTGCCACTAACACACTAGAAGTCCTATGGGTGCTGCTGAGAAGAAAATATAGGAGCTCTGTTTGCTGCCACTAACACACTAGAAGTCCTATGGGTGCTGCTGAGAAGAAAATATAGGAGCTCTGTTTGCTGCCACTAACACACTAGAAGTCCTATGGGTGCTGCTGAGAAGAAAATATAGGAGCTCTGTGTGATGCCACTAACACACTAGAAGTCCTATGGGTGCTGCTGAGAAGAAAATATAGGAGCTCTGTGTGATGCCACTAACACACTAGAAGTCCTTTGGGTGCTGCTGAGAAGAAAATATAGGAGCTCTGTTTGCTGCCACTAACACACTAGAAGTCCTATGGGTGCTGCTGAGAAGAAAATATAGGAGCTCTGTTTGCTGCCACTAACACACTAGAAGTCCTATGGGTGCTGCTGAGAAGAAAATATAGGAGCTCTGTGTGATGCCACTAACACACTAGAAGTCCTATGGGTGCTGCTGAGAAGAAAATATAGGAGCTCTGTTTGCTGCCACTAACACACTAGAAGTCCTATGGGTGCTGCTGAGAAGAAAATATAGGAGCTCTGTTTGCTGCCACTAACACACTAGAAGTCCTATGGGTGCTGCTGAGAAGAAAATATAGGAGCTCTGTTTGCTGCCACTAACACACTAGAAGTCCTATGGGTGCTGCTGAGAAGAAAATATAGGAGCTCTGTTTGCTGCCACTAACACACTAGAAGTCCTATGGGTGCTGCTGAGAAGAAAATATAGGAGCTCTGTTTGCTGCCACTAACACACTAGAAGTCCTATGGGTGCTGCTGAGAAGAAAATATAGGAGCTCTGTGTGATGCCACTAACACACTAGAAGTCCTATGGGTGCTGCTGAGAAGAAAATATAGGAGCTCTGTTTGCTGCCACTAACACACTAGAAGTCCTATGGGTGCTGCTGAGAAGAAAATATAGGAGCTCTGTTTGCTGCCACTAACACACTAGAAGTCCTATGGGTGCTGCTGAGAAGAAAATATAGGAGCTCTGTTTGCTGCCACTAACACACTAGAAGTCCTATGGGTGCTGCTGAGAAGAAAATATAGGAGCTCTGTTTGCTGCCACTAACACACTAGAAGTCCTATGGGTGCTGCTGAGAAGAAAATATAGGAGCTCTGTTTGCTGCCACTAACACACTAGAAGTCCTATGGGTGCTGCTGAGAAGAAAATATAGGAGCTCTGTGTGATGCCACTAACACACTAGAAGTCCTATGGGTGCTGCTGAGAAGAAAATATAGGAGCTCTGTTTGCTGCCACTAACACACTAGAAGTCCTATGGGTGCTGCTGAGAAGAAAATATAGGAGCTCTGTTTGCTGCCACTAACACACTAGAAGTCCTATGGGTGCTGCTGAGAAGAAAATATAGGAGCTCTGTGTGATGCCACTAACACACTAGAAGTCCTATGGGTGCTGCTGAGAAGAAAATATAGGAGCTCTGTTTGCTGCCACTAACACACTAGAAGTCCTATGGGTGCTGCTGAGAAGAAAATATAGGAGCTCTGTTTGCTGCCACTAACACACTAGAAGTCCTATGGGTGCTGCTGAGAAGAAAATATAGGAGCTCTGTGTGATGCCACTAACACACTATAAGTCCTATGGGTGCTGCTGAGAAGAAAATATAGGAGCTCTGTTTGCTGCCACTAACACACTAGAAGTCCTATGGGTGCTGCTGAGAAGAAAATATAGGAGCTCTGTTTGCTGCCACTAACACACTAGAAGTCCTATGGGTGCTGCTGAGAAGAAAATATAGGAGCTCTGTGTGATGCCACTAACACACTAGAAGTCCTATGGGTGCTGCTGAGAAGAAAATATAGGAGCTCTGTTTGCTGCCACTAACACACTAGAAGTCCTATGGGTGCTGCTGAGAAGAAAATATAGGAGCTCTGTTTGCTGCCACTAACACACTAGAAGTCCTATGGGTGCTGCTGAGAAGAAAATATAGGAGCTCTGTTTGCTGCCACTAACACACTAGAAGTCCTATGGGTGCTGCTGAGAAGAAAATATAGGAGTTCTGTTTGCTGCCACTAACACACTAGAAGTCCTATGGGTGCTGCTGAGAAGAAAATATAGGAGCTCTGTGTGATGCCACTAACACACTAGAAGTCCTATGGGTGCTGCTGAGAAGAAAATATAGGAGCTCTGTTTGCTGCCACTAACACACTAGAAGTCCTATGGGTGCTGCTGAGAAGAAAATATAGGAGCTCTGTTTGCTGCCACTAACACACTAGAAGTCCTATGGGTGCTGCTGAGAAGAAAATATAGGAGCTCTGTGTGATGCCACTAACACACTAGAAGTCCTATGGGTGCTGCTGAGAAGAAAATATAGGAGCTCTGTTTGCTGCCACTAACACACTAGAAGTCCTATGGGTGCTGCTGAGAAGAAAATATAGGAGCTCTGTTTGCTGCCACTAACACACTAGAAGTCCTATGGGTGCTGCTGAGAAGAAAATATAGGAGCTCTGTGTGATGCCACTAACACACTAGAAGTCCTATGGGTGCTGCTGAGAAGAAAATATAGGAGCTCTGTTTGCTGCCACTAACACACTAGAAGTCCTATGGGTGCTGCTGAGAAGAAAATATAGGAGCTCTGTTTGCTGCCACTAACACACTAGAAGTCCTATGGGTGCTGCTGAGAAGAAAATATAGGAGCTCTGTTTGCTGCCACTAACACACTAGAAGTCCTATGGGTGCTGCTGAGAAGAAAATATAGGAGCTCTGTTTGCTGCCACTAACACACTAGAAGTCCTATGGGTGCTGCTGAGAAGAAAATATAGGAGCTCTGTGTGATGCCACTAACACACTAGAAGTCCTATGGGTGCTGCTGAGAAGAAAATATAGGAGCTCTGTTTGCTGCCACTAACACACTAGAAGTCCTATGGGTGCTGCTGAGAAGAAAATATAGGAGCTCTGTTTGCTGCCACTAACACACTAGAAGTCCTATGGGTGCTGCTGAGAAGAAAATATAGGAGCTCTGTTTGCTGCCACTAACACACTAGAAGTCCTATGGGTGCTGCTGAGAAGAAAATATAGGAGCTCTGTTTGCTGCCACTAACACACTAGAAGTCCTATGGGTGCTGCTGAGAAGAAAATATAGGAGCTCTGTTTGCTGCCACTAACACACTAGAAGTCCTATGGGTGCTGCTGAGAAGAAAATATAGGAGCTCTGTGTGATGCCACTAACACACTAGAAGTCCTATGGGTGCTGCTGAGAAGAAAATATAGGAGCTCTGTTTGCTGCCACTAACACACTAGAAGTCCTATGGGTGCTGCTGAGAAGAAAATATAGGAGCTCTGTTTGCTGCCACTAACACACTAGAAGTCCTATGGGTGCTGCTGAGAAGAAAATATAGGAGCTCTGTTTGCTGCCACTAACACACTAGAAGTCCTATGGGTGCTGCTGAGAAGAAAATATAGGAGCTCTGTTTGCTGCCACTAACACACTAGAAGTCCTATGGGTGCTGCTGAGAAGAAAATATAGGAGCTCTGTGTGATGCCACTAACACACTAGAAGTCCTATGGGTGCTGCTGAGAAGAAAATATAGGAGCTCTGTTTGCTGCCACTAACACACTAGAAGTCCTATGGGTGCTGCTGAGAAGAAAATATAGGAGCTCTGTTTGCTGCCACTAACACACTAGAAGTCCTATGGGTGCTGCTGAGAAGAAAATATAGGAGCTCTGTGTGATGCCACTAACACACTAGAAGTCCTATGGGTGCTGCTGAGAAGAAAATATAGGAGCTCTGTTTGCTGCCACTAACACACTAGAAGTCCTATGGGTGCTGCTGAGAAGAAAATATAGGAGCTCTGTTTGCTGCCACTAACACACTAGAAGTCCTATGGGTGCTGCTGAGAAGAAAATATAGGAGCTCTGTGTGATGCCACTAACACACTAGAAGTCCTATGGGTGCTGCTGAGAAGAAAATATAGGAGCTCTGTTTGCTGCCACTAACACACTAGAAGTCCTATGGGTGCTGCTGAGAAGAAAATATAGGAGCTCTGTTTGCTGCCACTAACACACTAGAAGTCCTATGGGTGCTGCTGAGAAGAAAATATAGGAGCTCTGTGTGATGCCACTAACACACTAGAAGTCCTATGGGTGCTGCTGAGAAGAAAATATAGGAGCTCTGTTTGCTGCCACTAACACACTAGAAGTCCTATGGGTGCTGCTGAGAAGAAAATATAGGAGCTCTGTTTGCTGCCACTAACACACTAGAAGTCCTATGGGTGCTGCTGAGAAGAAAATATAGGAGCTCTGTTTGCTGCCACTAACACACTAGAAGTCCTATGGGTGCTGCTGAGAAGAAAATATAGGAGCTCTGTTTGCTGCCACTAACACACTAGAAGTCCTATGGGTGCTGCTGAGAAGAAAATATAGGAGCTCTGTGTGATGCCACTAACACACTAGAAGTCCTATGGGTGCTGCTGAGAAGAAAATATAGGAGCTCTGTTTGCTGCCACTAACACACTAGAAGTCCTATGGGTGCTGCTGAGAAGAAAATATAGGAGCTCTGTTTGCTGCCACTAACACACTAGAAGTCCTATGGGTGCTGCTGAGAAGAAAATATAGGAGCTCTGTTTGCTGCCACTAACACACTAGAAGTCCTATGGGTGCTGCTGAGAAGAAAATATAGGAGCTCTGTTTGCTGCCACTAACACACTAGAAGTCCTATGGGTGCTGCTGAGAAGAAAATATAGGAGCTCTGTTTGCTGCCACTAACACACTAGAAGTCCTATGGGTGCTGCTGAGAAGAAAATATAGGAGCTCTGTTTGCTGCCACTAACACACTAGAAGTCCTATGGGTGCTGCTGAGAAGAAAATATAGGAGCTCTGTTTGCTGCCACTAACACACTAGAAGTCCTATGGGTGCTGCTGAGAAGAAAATATAGGAGCTCGGTGTGATGCCACTAACACACTAGAAGTCCTATGGGTGCTGCTGAGAAGAAAATATAGGAGCTCTGTTTGCTGCCACTAACACACTAGAAGTCCTATGGGTGCTGCTGAGAAGAAAATATAGGAGCTCTGTTTGCTGCCACTAACACACTAGAAGTCCTATGGGTGCTGCTGAGAAGAAAATATAGGAGCTCTGTTTGCTGCCACTAACACACTAGAAGTCCTATGGGTGCTGCTGAGAAGAAAATATAGGAGCTCTGTTTGCTGCCACTAACACACTAGAAGTCCTATGGGTGCTGCTGAGAAGAAAATATAGGAGCTCTGTGTGATGCCACTAACACACTAGAAGTCCTATGGGTGCTGCTGAGAAGAAAATATAGGAGCTCTGTTTGCTGCCACTAACACACTAGAAGTCCTATGGGTGCTGCTGAGAAGAAAATATAGGAGCTCTGTTTGCTGCCACTAACACACTAGAAGTCCTATGGGTGCTGCTGAGAAGAAAATATAGGAGCTCTGTTTGCTGCCACTAACACACTAGAAGTCCTATGGGTGCTGCTGAGAAGAAAATATAGGAGCTCTGTTTGCTGCCACTAACACACTAGAAGTCCTATGGGTGCTGCTGAGAAGAAAATATAGGAGCTCTGTTTGCTGCCACTAACACACTAGAAGTCCTATGGGTGCTGCTGAGAAGAAAATATAGGAGCTCTGTGTGATGCCACTAACACACTAGAAGTCCTATGGGTGCTGCTGAGAAGAAAATATAGGAGCTCTGTTTGCTGCCACTAACACACTAGAAGTCCTATGGGTGCTGCTGAGAAGAAAATATAGGAGCTCTGTTTGCTGCCACTAACACACTAGAAGTCCTATGGGTGCTGCTGAGAAGAAAATATAGGAGCTCTGTTTGCTGCCACTAACACACTAGAAGTCCTATGGGTGCTGCTGAGAAGAAAATATAGGAGCTCTGTTTGCTGCCACTAACACACTAGAAGTCCTATGGGTGCTGCTGAGAAGAAAATATAGGAGCTCTGTGTGATGCCACTAACACACTAGAAGTCCTATGGGTGCTGCTGAGAAGAAAATATAGGAGCTCTGTTTGCTGCCACTAACACACTAGAAGTCCTATGGGTGCTGCTGAGAAGAAAATATAGGAGCTCTGTTTGCTGCCACTAACACACTAGAAGTCCTATGGGTGCTGCTGAGAAGAAAATATAGGAGCTCTGTGTGATGCCACTAACACACTAGAAGTCCTATGGGTGCTGCTGAGAAGAAAATATAGGAGCTCTGTTTGCTGCCACTAACACACTAGAAGTCCTATGGGTGCTGCTGAGAAGAAAATATAGGAGCTCTGTTTGCTGCCACTAACACACTAGAAGTCCTATGGGTGCTGCTGAGAAGAAAATATAGGAGCTCTGTGTGATGCCACTAACACACTAGAAGTCCTATGGGTGCTGCTGAGAAGAAAATATAGGAGCTCTGTTTGCTGCCACTAACACACTAGAAGTCCTATGGGTGCTGCTGAGAAGAAAATATAGGAGCTCTGTTTGCTGCCACTAACACACTAGAAGTCCTATGGGTGCTGCTGAGAAGAAAATATAGGAGCTCTGTTTGCTGCCACTAACACACTAGAAGTCCTATGGGTGCTGCTGAGAAGAAAATATAGGAGCTCTGTTTGCTGCCACTAACACACTAGAAGTCCTATGGGTGCTGCTGAGAAGAAAATATAGGAGCTCTGTGTGATGCCACTAACACACTAGAAGTCCTATGGGTGCTGCTGAGAAGAAAATATAGGAGCTCTGTTTGCTGCCACTAACACACTAGAAGTCCTATGGGTGCTGCTGAGAAGAAAATATAGGAGCTCTGTTTGCTGCCACTAACACACTAGAAGTCCTATGGGTGCTGCTGAGAAGAAAATATAGGAGCTCTGTTTGCTGCCACTAACACACTAGAAGTCCTATGGGTGCTGCTGAGAAGAAAATATAGGAGCTCTGTTTGCTGCCACTAACACACTAGAAGTCCTATGGGTGCTGCTGAGAAGAAAATATAGGAGCTCTGTTTGCTGCCACTAACACACTAGAAGTCCTATGGGTGCTGCTGAGAAGAAAATATAGGAGCTCTGTTTGCTGCCACTAACACACTAGAAGTCCTATGGGTGCTGCTGAGAAGAAAATATAGGAGCTCTGTGTGATGCCACTAACACACTAGAAGTCCTATGGGTGCTGCTGAGAAGAAAATATAGGAGCTCTGTTTGCTGCCACTAACACACTAGAAGTCCTATGGGTGCTGCTGAGAAGAAAATATAGGAGCTCTGTTTGCTGCCACTAACACACTAGAAGTCCTATGGGTGCTGCTGAGAAGAAAATATAGGAGCTCTGTGTGATGCCACTAACACACTAGAAGTCCTATGGGTGCTGCTGAGAAGAAAATATAGGAGCTCTGTTTGCTGCCACTAACACACTAGAAGTCCTATGGGTGCTGCTGAGAAGAAAATATAGGAGCTCTGTTTGCTGCCACTAACACACTAGAAGTCCTATGGGTGCTGCTGAGAAGAAAATATAGGAGCTCTGTGTGATGCCACTAACACACTAGAAGTCCTATGGGTGCTGCTGAGAAGAAAATATAGGAGCTCTGTTTGCTGCCACTAACACACTAGAAGTCCTATGGGTGCTGCTGAGAAGAAAATATAGGAGCTCTGTTTGCTGCCACTAACACACTAGAAGTCCTATGGGTGCTGCTGAGAAGAAAATATAGGAGCTCTGTTTGCTGCCACTAACACACTAGAAGTCCTATGGGTGCTGCTGAGAAGAAAATATAGGAGCTCTGTTTGCTGCCACTAACACACTAGAAGTCCTATGGGTGCTGCTGAGAAGAAAATATAGGAGCTCTGTGTGATGCCACTAACACACTAGAAGTCCTATGGGTGCTGCTGAGAAGAAAATATAGGAGCTCTGTTTGCTGCCACTAACACACTAGAAGTCCTATGGGTGCTGCTGAGAAGAAAATATAGGAGCTCTGTTTGCTGCCACTAACACACTAGAAGTCCTATGGGTGCTGCTGAGAAGAAAATATAGGAGCTCTGTGTGATGCCACTAACACACTAGAAGTCCTATGGGTGCTGCTGAGAAGAAAATATAGGAGCTCTGTTTGCTGCCACTAACACACTAGAAGTCCTATGGGTGCTGCTGAGAAGAAAATATAGGAGCTCTGTTTGCTGCCACTAACACACTAGAAGTCCTATGGGTGCTGCTGAGAAGAAAATATAGGAGCTCTGTTTGCTGCCACTAACACACTAGAAGTCCTATGGGTGCTGCTGAGAAGAAAATATAGGAGCTCTGTTTGCTGCCACTAACACACTAGAAGTCCTATGGGTGCTGCTGAGAAGAAAATATAGGAGCTCTGTGTGATGCCACTAACACACTAGAAGTCCTATGGGTGCTGCTGAGAAGAAAATATAGGAGCTCTGTTTGCTGCCACTAACACACTAGAAGTCCTATGGGTGCTGCTGAGAAGAAAATATAGGAGCTCTGTTTGCTGCCACTAACACACTAGAAGTCCTATGGGTGCTGCTGAGAAGAAAATATAGGAGCTCTGTTTGCTGCCACTAACACACTAGAAGTCCTATGGGTGCTGCTGAGAAGAAAATATAGGAGCTCTGTTTGCTGCCACTAACACACTAGAAGTCCTATGGGTGCTGCTGAGAAGAAAATATAGGAGCTCTGTTTGCTGCCACTAACACACTAGAAGTCCTATGGGTGCTGCTGAGAAGAAAATATAGGAGCTCTGTTTGCTGCCACTAACACACTAGAAGTCCTATGGGTGCTGCTGAGAAGAAAATATAGGAGCTCTGTTTGCTGCCACTAACACACTAGAAGTCCTATGGGTGCTGCTGAGAAGAAAATATAGGAGCTCGGTGTGATGCCACTAACACACTAGAAGTCCTATGGGTGCTGCTGAGAAGAAAATATAGGAGCTCTGTTTGCTGCCACTAACACACTAGAAGTCCTATGGGTGCTGCTGAGAAGAAAATATAGGAGCTCTGTTTGCTGCCACTAACACACTAGAAGTCCTATGGGTGCTGCTGAGAAGAAAATATAGGAGCTCTGTGTGATGCCACTAACACACTAGAAGTCCTATGGGTGCTGCTGAGAAGAAAATATAGGAGCTCTGTTTGCTGCCACTAACACACTAGAAGTCCTATGGGTGCTGCTGAGAAGAAAATATAGGAGCTCTGTTTGCTGCCACTAACACACTAGAAGTCCTATGGGTGCTGCTGAGAAGAAAATATAGGAGCTCTGTTTGCTGCCACTAACACACTAGAAGTCCTATGGGTGCTGCTGAGAAGAAAATATAGGAGCTCTGTTTGCTGCCACTAACACACTAGAAGTCCTATGGGTGCTGCTGAGAAGAAAATATAGGAGCTCTGTTTGCTGCCACTAACACACTAGAAGTCCTATGGGTGCTGCTGAGAAGAAAATATAGGAGCTCTGTGTGATGCCACTAACACACTAGAAGTCCTATGGGTGCTGCTGAGAAGAAAATATAGGAGCTCTGTTTTCTGCCACTAACACACTAGAAGTCCTATGGGTGCTGCTGAGAAGAAAATATAGGAGCTCTGTTTGCTGCCACTAACACACTAGAAGTCCTATGGGTGCTGCTGAGAAGAAAATATAGGAGCTCTGTGTGATGCCACTAACACACTAGAAGTCCTATGGGTGCTGCTGAGATGAAAATATAGGAACTCTGTGTGATGCCACTAACACATTAGAAGTCCTATGGGTGCTGCTGAGAAGAAAATATAGGAGCTCTGTTTGCTGCCACTAACACACTAGAAGTCCTATGGGTGCTGCTGAGAAGAAAATATAGGAGCTCTGTGTGATGCCACTAACACACTAGAAGTCCTATGGGTGCTGCTGAGAAGAAAATATAGGAGCTCTGTTTGCTGCCACTAACACACTAGAAGTCCTATGGGTGCTGCTGAGAAGAAAATATAGGAGCTCTGTTTGCTGCCACTAACACACTAGAAGTCCTATGGGTGCTGCTGAGAAGAAAATATAGGAGCTCTGTTTGCTGCCACTAACACACTAGAAGTCCTATGGGTGCTGCTGAGAAGAAAATATAGGAGCTCTGTTTGCTGCCACTAACACACTAGAAGTCCTATGGGTGCTGCTGAGAAGAAAATATAGGAGCTCTGTTTGCTGCCACTAACACACTAGAAGTCCTATGGGTGCTGCTGAGAAGAAAATATAGGAGCTCTGTGTGATGCCACTAACACACTAGAAGTCCTATGGGTGCTGCTGAGATGAAAATATAGGAACTCTGTGTGATGCCACTAACACACTAGAAGTCCTATGGGTGCTGCTGAGAAGAAAATATAGGAGCTCTGTGTGATGCCACTAACACACTAGAAGTCCTATGGGTGCTGCTGAGAAGAAAATATAGGAGCTCTGTTTGCTGCCACTAACACACTAGAAGTCCTATGGGTGCTGCTGAGAAGAAAATATAGGAACTCTGTGTGATGCCACTAACACATTAGAAGTCCTATGGGTGCTGCTGAGAAGAAAATATAGGAGCTCTGTTTGCTGCCACTAACACACTAGAAGTCCTATGGGTGCTGCTGAGAAGAAAATATAGGAGCTCTGTGTGATGCCACTAACACACTAGAAGTCCTATGGGTGCTGTTGAGAAGAAAATATAGGAGCTCTGTTTGCTGCCACTAACACACTAGAAGTCCTATGGGTGCTGCTGAGAAGAAAATATAGGAGCTCTGTTTGCTGCCACTAACACACTAGAAGTCCTATGGGTGCTGCTGAGAAGAAAATATAGGAGCTCTGTGTGATGCCACTAACACACTAGAAGTCCTATGGGTGCTGCTGAGAAGAAAATATAGGAGCTCTGTTTGCTGCCACTAACACACTAGAAGTCCTATGGGTGCTGCTGAGAAGAAAATATAGGAGCTCTGTGTGATGCCACTAACACACTAGAAGTCCTATGGGTGCTGCTGAGAAGAAAATATAGGAGCTCTGTTTGCTGCCACTAACACACTAGAAGTCCTATGGGTGCTGCTGAGAAGAAAATATAGGAGCTCTGTTTGCTGCCACTAACACACTAGAAGTCCTATGGGTGCTGTTGGGGTGCAATGCTGTGCTAACAGCACTGCGGTTGGTACTACTGCAATACTGTACTAACAGTAAGCACGCACCAGACTAATCCCCAGCAGCAGCTAATAACACACTAACTGTGCAATCAGCAGCAATGAACGATCAATGACTTAGGTAGCAATGGTTTAGCAAAGAAATAGCCAATGGTTTAGCAAAGAAGAGCAAATCTTTCAGTATCAAGCAAAGACAGAATCAGCAGACTAATCTCTCCTAAAGCTGGAACTCATGTGACCGGGGCCGAT
The DNA here is from genome assembly GCA_029206835.1 of Rana muscosa. NCBI lineage: Eukaryota > Metazoa > Chordata > Amphibia > Anura > Ranidae > Rana > Rana muscosa. The sequence goes on from CM055116.1 coordinate 652,229,027, forward strand.
GGCGTGGCGGCCTTTTAAATGGTGGGGCGTGTACTAAAGCCCCTGAGCTGTAATTGGCTACAGGCGTCCTGCCTGTAGCCAATTATTGCTCTCCGAGTTTCGGGCGCTGTGATTGGCCAAGCATGCAGGGTCACAGTGCATGCTTGGCCAATCATCAGCCAGCAATGCACTGCGCCGGCCGCGCCGGCCGCAATGCATTGCGGGGCCGCTCGCATCACACGAATGTGATGCGAACGGCCCAAATAGTTCTGGGCTCGACGAGCAAACGAACGCCCGATGCTCGATTCGAACATGGGTTCGAATCGAGCACCGGGCCCATCCCTATTCCTCACCCTCCTCCCTCAAAACCCCTAGACAAGCCAGCCGTATTATATCAAGGGAGTAGGGGGTGAGGCCGCTATATACATGATATACAGATCATAAAATATATAAAATTTGATGGTAAATAGATACGCTCCACCCAACCTCTTTGGGAGGACCTTGGGGGCGGAGAAAGTGGAGGGGGGTCTCCCGCCTCAACCCCGGATGAGACAATATATTTCCAAACCATCTCCATTCCAGCCTAGGTGCTGTAGAGTTTCACCTATGAGTCGCTCCATAGGTAAAGTACTTATTGCCAGCTTATGTTACTTGTCTTTTAGTTGGAGAGCACAGTATATTAGACACTTACCCTGTCCTATTTGTATTTACTTTATAGCATCCTACCTCTGATGATTGGCTTTAAACGCCATGAAACACGTTGAGTCCACACTCAGGGGTGCCCAACTATAGCGTATCTATTTACCATCAAATTTTATATATTTTATGATCTCTATATCATGTATTTCTTTGATTTACTATGACGATCATGTATAGTTTATTCATATGTTCTCTCATTGTCTTCTGTACCAATCATGTCCATTTATGATTAAATATGTTATTTTTATTAATTACGGTTTTCTTTGTAAGCCTCATGCATGATATATTTTTATATTATGCACTATATATTATATTTGTTTATCAAAATTTCTCAAAATGATCAATCAAACTTAACTATGTGGACTGCCCACTGGGGATTGGGTTTATATATCCACATATCCATAACTATAATTTAAACAATGCATTCATCTATCTTTCATTAACAGAGACACGCCTCATCTAAAGTCCCGTACCTTTTATTTTTTCATTGTTTTCGCATATAAAAGAGATGGTCAGAGACTGCAGACATGGTACAGAAGATGGTCAGAGACTGCAAACATGTACAAGAGATGGTCAGAGACTGCAGACATGGTACAAGAGATGGTCAGAGAATACAGACATGATACAAGAGATGCTTAGAGACTGGAGACATGGTACAAGAGATGGTCAGAGAATGCAGACATGGAACAGGAGATGGTCAGAGACTGCAAACATGTACAAGAGATGGTCAAAGACTGCAGACATGGTACAAGAGATTAGGCTTGTGCAATTCGTTTCGTAACGAATCGAAATTCGTCCGAATTTAGCAACTTTCGGACATTCGGAAGCATTCGAATTTCCGAACAAAGCAATTACGAATAAGACCGAATCCGAAATAAATTATACCGCAAATAGCGAATGCCCGAATGTCTTCGGCATAATTCGTTATGAAAAAGTTACGAATGTACGAATCCATACGAAGCACAATAACACTCACTCTGCTCTGCTCTCTGCTTCTCCCACACCGTACTGAACTCCCTCTCAAAATGGTGTACAGGGGCGGAGGCTATAGCCGCATGTAAAAAACGAAAGTAAAATACGAGATTTCGAATCCATTCGAAGCACAATAACACTCTGCTCTTCTCTCTGCTTCTCCCTCACTGTGCTGAACCCTCTCAAAATGGTGTACAGGGGCGGAGGCTATAGCCGCATGTAAAAAACGAAAGTAAAATACGAGATTTCGAATCGTTACAAATAACCGCTATGTATTTAGAAAAGTACAAATCCATTCGAAGCACATTAGGCATAATAGGCAGCGTCGTCGTGAGAGAGACACAGAAAATTACGAATCAACGAACCCAAAAAAAGTTACGAAAGTAGGAGTTGTGTCCAGAATCAACAAAAAACAATATACTCTACCGAAAGTACGAATTATAAATCAACTAAAAATTCAACGAAAAATGTCGCTTGCGAAAATACGAATTAGTCCGAACACGAAAAATCCCGTCTAGCAAAATTACGAATGATTACGAATCAACAGGACCGAAAAGAAACGAACCAAAACTAACCGAATTTTTCCGTTGTGCACAAGCCTACAAGAGATGGTCTGAGACTGGAGACATGGTACAAGAGATGGTCAGAGAATGCAGACATGGTACAGGAGATGGTCAAAGACTGCAAACATGTACAAGAGATGGTCAGAGACTACCGACATGATACAAGAAATGATCAGACAGTGCAGACATGGTACAAGAGATGCTCAGAGACTGCAGACATGGTACAAGAGATGGTCAGAGACTGGAGACATGGTACAAGAGATGATCAGAGAATGCAGACATGATACAAGAGATGCTCAGAGACTGCAGACGTTGTACAAGAGATCAATGCAGCCTCATCAGTGCCCATGAATGCAGCCTCACTGTGCTCATGAATGCAACATCACTGTGCCCATGAATGCAACCTCATTGTGCCCTTGAAAGCAGCCTCATTGTGCCCATGAATGCAGCCTCACTGTGCCCATGAGCACCCATGAATGCAGCCTAACTGTGCCCGTGAATGCAGCCTCATTGTGCCCATCAATGCAGCCTCACTGTGCCCATGAATGCAGCCTCACTGTCCATCAAATGCAGCTTTACTATGCACGTGAATGCAGCCTTACTGTGCCCATGAATGCAGCCTCACTGTGCCTGTGAATGCAGCCTCACTGTGCATCAAATTCAGCCCCACTGTCCATCAAATTCAGCCTCACTGTCCATCAAATGCAGCCTCACTGTCCATCAAATGCAGCCTCACTGTCCATCAAATGCAGCCTCACTGTGCCCATGAATGCAGCCTCACTGTGCATATGAATGCAGCCTCACTGTCTATATGAATGCAGCCTTACTAATTGCAGCCTTACTGTGCATATGAATGCCACTTTACTGTCCATACGAATGCAGCCTTACTGAGCATGAATGCAATCTTACTGAGCATGAATGCAACCTTACTGAATGCAGCCTTACTGAGCATCAATGCAGCCTTACTGAATGCAGCCTTACTGAGCATCAATGTAGCCTTACTGAATGCAGCCTTAGGCCCCTTTCACACTGGGGCGGGCATGTGTGTGGCGGTATAGCAGCACGATTTTCAGCGCCGCTATACCGTCGTATTTACCGCAATATTCGGCCGCTAGTGGAGCGGTTTTAACCCCCGCTAGCTGCCAAAAAAAGGGTCAATACCACCCGCAAACTGCGGCTGTGTGAAAGGGGCCTTACTGAGCATCAATGCAGCCTTACTGAGCATCAATACAGCCTTACTAAATGCAGCTTTACTGAGCATCAATGCAGCCTTACTGAGCACGAATACAGCCTTACTGAGCATGAATGCAGCCTTACTGAGCATGAATACAGACTTACTTAATGCGGCCTTACTGAGCATCAAAGCAGCCTTACTGAATGCAGCCTTACTGAGCATCAATGCAGCCTTACTGAGCATCAATGCAGCCGTACTGAGCATCAATGCAGCCTTACTGAATGCAGCCTTACTGAGCATCAATGCAGCCTTACTGAATGCAGCCTTACTGAGCATCAAAGCAGCCTTATTGAATGCATCCTTACTGAGCATCAATGCAGCCTTACTAAGCATCAATGCAGCCTTACTGAGCATCAATGCAGCCTTACTGAATGCAGCCTTACTGAGCATCAATGCAGCCTTACTAAGCATCAATGCAGCCTTACTGAGCATCAATGCAGCCTTACTGAATGCAGCCTTAGGCTCCTTTCACACTGGGGCGGGCATGTGTGTGGCGGTATAGCAGCGCGATTTTCAGCGCCGCTATACCGTCGTATTTACCGCATTATTCGGCCGCTAGTGGTGCAGTTTTAACCCCCGCTGGCTGCCAAAAAAGGGTTAATACCACCCGCAAACCGCGGCTGCAGCCGCGGTTTGCGGGCGGTATTACCGCGGTGTCCCATTGATTTCAATGGGAAGGAGCGGTATACACACCGCTCCTTCACTGCTCCAAAGATGCGGCTTGCAGGAGATTTTTTTATCTCCCGCCAGCGCATCGCCTCAGTGTGAAAGCCCTCAGGCTTTCACATTGAGAATGCTGGGGCAGGAGTATTTCAGGCATTATTTATGCGCTATTTTTAGCGCTAAAATGCCTGAAATACGCCTCAGTGTGAAAGGGGCCTTACTGAGCATCAATGCAGCCTTACTGAATGCAGCCTTACTGAGCATCAATGCAGCCTTACTGAGCATCAATACAGCCTTACTAAATGCAGCCTTAATACTGAGCATCAATGCAGCCTTACTGAGCACAAATACAGCCTTACTGAGCATGAATGCAGCCTTACTGAGCATGAATGCAGCCTTACTGAGCATCAATGCAGCCTTACTGAATGCAGCCTTACTGAGCATCAAAGCAGCCTTATTGAATGCAGCCTTACTAAGCATCAATGCAGCCTTACTGAGCATGAATGCAGCCTTACTGAGCATGAATGCAGCCTTACTGAGCATGAATGCAGCCTTACTTAATGCGGCCTTACTGGGCATCAAAGCAGCCTTACTGAATGCAGCCTTACTGAGCATCAGTGCAGCCTTACTGAGCATCAATACAGCCTTACTAAATGCAGCTTTACTGAGCATCAATGCAGCCTTACTGAGCACGAATACAGCCTTACTGAGCATGAATGCAGCCTTACTGAGCATCAATGCAGCCTTACTGAGCATCAATGCAGCCTTACTGAATGCAGCCTTACTGAGCATCAATGCAGCCTTACTGAATTCAGCCTTACTGAGCATCAATGCAGCCTTACTGAATGCAGCCTTACTGAGCATCAAAACAGCCTTATTGAATGCAGCCTTACTAAGCATCAATGCAGCCTTACTGAGCATCAATGCAGCCTTACTGAGCATTAATGCAGCCTTACTGAGCATCAATGCAGCCTTACTGAGCATCAATGCAGCCTTACTGAATGCAGCCTTACTCAGCATCAATGCAGCCTTACTGAGCATGAATACAGCCTTACTGAATGCAGCCTTACTTAGCATCAATGCAGCCTTACTGAGCATCAATGCAGCCTTACTGAATGCAGCCTTACTGAGCATCAATGCAGTCTTACTGAATGCAGCCTTACTGAGCATCAATGCAGTCTTACTGAATGCAGCCTTACTGAGCATCAATGCAGTCCTACTGAGCATCAATGCAGGCTTACTGAATGCAGCCTTACTGAGCATCAGTGCAGCCTTTCTGAATATCAATGCAGCCTTACTGAATGCAGCCTGCTTCTCCCATGTGTCGCAAACACAGCAGGCATCTCTGGAGGTATGTGTCACAGAGCTGGCTGGGTCTGTGTTCGGCTGTGCTGTAGCAAGGTTCCGCCCCCCTAGACAGGCTTGTGTGATAGGCGAAACACTGATTGAATCAGTGTTCCATCTACTATCACACAATATAAACAAAAATGTGTCCCTTACCAAGCAAGTGACGGACCAGAGGACCAAATAAGTAACACAACATTCAATGGGTGAGAAAATTAAAAAGATACTTTATTAATCAATAGAAGAAAATATATCTAAAAAACTTGACAGTGGGAGCAAATGTAATGCTTTAAATCTGACACTGAACAAATGGAAACATAAGCATCTAAGATTGTCTCCATTTGTTGCTACTAGTACAGTACAGGACATAGAACAAAAACAAACAACATAAAAAACAAATAATCGATCGTCTCTATATAGATGTGCATGTCACGACAAAAAGTCGTATGTATCTCTATCAATCATGTGAATAGGACATGGGCATCTATATGTAGGTCCCTGGAAGGCTCGAGCCCATACATAAATGGAAGGTGGGGGAAGGGGGAAGGGAGAAGGGGGCGGGACCTTGCTACAGCACAGCCAAATATAGACCCAGCCAGCTCTGTGACAGTGCACACACCGCCGGAGATGCCTGCTGTGTTTGTGACACATGGGAGAGAGAGAGAGCGAGGGAGGGAGGCGAGCGCTACAGTGAACCACAGCTCAAAGCGGCCCCAGGGAAGGCGGCCTACTGGGAAATTTCCCGGTATCCTGGTAGGCCAGGCCGGCCCTGGCTCTACCCTTGGACAGAGCAGGTATGTATAACATGTTCTTTTTTTGTAAAAAAAAAAAAATGAATCTTACAACCATTTGAATTTGACAATAGTTCACTAGTATGACATTCAACTTATATTTAGTTACATCTATATGTAGCACCCTCCTCACTCCCCTCTTCACTTCAGCTCATCTGTCTCTTGTCTAGGGGTACCATAGAGGGGAGGGAGCGGGGACACCACGCTTGGCCTTCACCATACGTGTCAGTGCGGTGTGAGCAAAGTTCTTGTTTTCCTTCGGGTCAGTGCTGTGCACCTGGAGCCTCCACTGAGATTACCTTGAACAATGTCTGTCAGGAAAAAGCCCCACACCATTAAAGTCCAACACTCCTTTATTCTTCTTGAATGAGCACAATCAGTTGAACTCCCTTGGAGAACAGAACAGACAAGGAGGTGTGGATGCGAGTAGGCCCAGACACAATGAACTCTCCACTTTCCTTCTTGAAAGTGGGTTGCGGTCTCCAAACGAGGGGGGGAATTTCCTTCCAGGCGGTCTCCTGTGGGAGGCTCACCTGTCACTGGCAATCTGCTGCACCCGGTCTTCAAATGAGGAGCTCCCCCCCGGTCCATTACGCCTTCCGGATTCGGGTTCCCAGTCCCTGGGTTCACTAGGATCTCCTTCCCTCGCGGAACTCAGTGTTGGGCACTGAGCTCCAGACCTCCATCTGAGTACCTCACCCCAGGCTAAAGGTGCCTGGGATGGAACACGACCTCCGGCTGTCCTCTAGGCCTAGGCCGCCTAGAGGACCGACACGAACCACCGTCCACAGGCTGAAGGTGCCTGGGACTCAACCCAGTGACAAAGATGGCCGGCCCCTTTATACCCTCTCCCAGCAAGCATGGTGGGTTCCCCGCCCCACCATACCGCTGCCGAGAGATGACAAAAAGGAGGCCCGCCACACAGCAATGGCTCAACCCCCAGCCCATGGCGACAGCGCCACCTGCTGGGCTGCAGGGAATTACACATCACTGGTGTCTCTGCCAGGTTTAAATTACACCCTGGAAAGTACATACCCGCTACATATATATTAACAAATATGTATTTTTAAGTTTTTCAGTTTTAATGTTAAGGTGTTTTTATATTGTTAGAAAACAACCCAGTATACCCTAGAATCTTTTAGAACGCAAATATTTTACTTTCTTTTGTGATGTCCCTCTCTTAAAAAATCAATGTATGTTCAGACATTTTAAAATCAATGAGGCACATACTAGAAAAGGAAAGAAAGAGGCATTGCAAAAGCTGAAAGTCAATGCATTTCATGTTTCATGGCACTTAATCAAAGGGCTAACTAGAGCAGAACAGATCAACATTTAAATGGTCACTAGAATGCTCATTTACTATCATACAAAGAGAAAATAGAACACATACAGTATACATTAAGAATTAGAAAAAAGTAAAAAGAAACTGCGCTATAGTGTAAAACCTGGTAAATGATTAAAGTTTACCTAGAAAAAAATAAATAAAGGAAAGCAGCAACTATTCTGAAAACAATCATCAGTGCATGTAAATAAGAAAAAAATATATAGTCGCGCTAACTTATGACTGTGAACATAAGCCCACCACTGAATAATTGAAAAAATCCAGATACCAACAGTGATAAATCATATAGATGCTCAATGAAGAACCATGAAAGATCAGTAAATTATAAATAATGTTAAGGTGAGTGAACTATGATTAAACAGTTAATAAGATGATAGTCCACAACTGCTATATGGGACTCTCAAAGTTCATGTCTGAAAGTCCATGATAAACAAAACACCCGTGAATAAGTGTCCAAAAAAGCCAACGACAGAAAATCTTCTTATAATCCGTGACTTTCACCACCACCGTATTAGGATCCTAATAGTATCTATATGCGCGTGTCAGATATCTTGACAGGGAGAAATCAGCTGGTGGGGATCGCTCACTGGAACTCAAGAAGGACACCGACTCTCCGTGCTCGAACTGTAGCAGATAAAGGAGATGTTGAACATTCGCATGATGCTGTATGAGCTGTCGGGCTACTAAACCATTGAAGTTCACCATTTGCTGAAATCCGGAGGTTCCACTGAGTATCATTTGAGGCTGTTTTAGGTCCTCTGTCATAGGGGACCATCGCTTTTTGGTAAGCAGGAATTCTTACTGGTGGTGGTGAAAGTCACGGATTATAAGAAGATTTTCTGTCGTTGGCTTTTTTGGACACTTATTCACGGGTGTTTTGTTTATCATGGACTTTCAGACATGAACTTTGAGAGTCCCATATAGCAGTTGTGGACTATCATCTTATTAACTGTTTAATCATAGTTCACTCACCTTAACATTATTTATAATTTACTGATCTTTCATGGTTCTTCATTGAGCATCTATATGATTTATCACTGTTGGTATTTGGATTTTTTCAATTATTCAGTGGTGGGCTTATGTTCACAGTCATAAGTTAGCGCGACTATATATTTTTTTCCTAGTATACATTAAGAGACTGGTTAATTAGAAGATACCAGTGTGTGTGTACATGTAATGTAAATAATATACTGTATATTAAATTTTTATTTGTAACAGGCTCAACTGGCATCAGCGGGGTTACCATGCATAAGACAATGATGCCGCGTACACACGGCCGTTTTTCATGACGAGAAAACTGCCATTTTTTAGATTGGTCGTGAAAACCGGTCGTGTGTATGCTCCATAGCAGTTTTCTCAACGAGAAAACTGCCTGCAAAAAAATTCGAACCTGCTCAATTTTTTCTCGTCGTTTATTTTCTCGTCGCATATGCTTTTCTGAGGGGAAAAAAAACGCGCATGCTCAGAATCAAGTATGAGACGGGAGCGCTCGTTCTGGTAAAACTAGCGTTTGTAATGGACATAGCACATTCGTCACGCTGTAACGGACTGAAAAGCACAAGGCTGAAAAGCGCGAATCGTCTCTCACCAAACTTTTACTAACACGCGGTAACACAAAATTATCAAAAGTGTCCCAAAGGGTGGCACCATTCGAATGGAACTTCCCCTTTATAGTGCCGTCGTACGTGTTGTACGTCACCGCGCTTTGCTCGAGCGTTTTTTTTCATGAACGTGTGTATGCAAGGCAGGCTTGAGAGGAATCACGACAAATCCCGTTGAGAAAAACTTCGTTTTTTTGCATGACAGGAAAAACGGTTGTGTGTACCTAGGAAATAGTCCAAGCAGGACTTTTTTTCAGCAAGACAGCAAACTGTTTTTTTTTAATCAAAGAGCTTTTATTGAGCAAAAGAAAAAAAAAGACTTACAGCAGCCGATCCTGGTAGACATCAAACGTAATAACAGTATTGCTCAATAGGGGTATACAACCACAACCCCCTGAATGTTTATAATAAAACGAAGCATAAGCATTGGTACCATGTATAGTCAGTTATATCAAATAATAAAGTATACAAATTGCGTCACGACAAACACTCTATCCCCCATTATGTACTGCCCACTGGGGTATCAGAGAGGCGAGAGGACTGTACTGCAGTCCTCCTTGATCAAGTGCATGTTGTGGGAGCCCTGAGCCATCTGTCCCAGACCTTATCGTACTTGGAGGGGCACCCTCTATGAGAGAAAATGAATTTTATGAACGGTAACACCTTATTGACCTCAGCCATCCAATGTGGGAATTCAGGTGGGTTGTGTCTCATCCAGACTCTGGCTATAACCTTTCGTGCCAGAAAGAGCGTTTCGTGTAGGAATATTTTACTGAATTTATTGATATCTGGGTTTGGGAAGATACCCAGGAGGCAAGGTTTTGGCTGAAGCGTTATGGGGGAGCCCATGGTGTCATGCAAAAACCTCACTACCTGTTTCCAAAATGCCTGAATTTTAGGACATCGCCACAGTAAATGAAAAAAGGTGCCCGTAGCTTGACCGCACATTGCACAAGTAGAGGAGAGGTCTCTCCTGTATCTGGAAACTCTAAGTGGAGTGAGGTATGCCCTGTGTGTGATATAGATTTGTGTGAGGTGGTCCGACAGCTTGGGAGATGCCATTTTACACGTGTCCAATGCATCACTCCATTCATCATCCCCCAATGTGCCCACCTCTCCCTCCCATCTGGATTTTGGCGCATATGCCGCGTCGATTGCCTGTGGGAGTGTCAGCATTACATAGAATTGGGATATGAGTTTTTTGGGGTCGGGGTATTTAACTGCAGCCATTAAGGGGTTGTCTGCTAAGGGGAAAGCAGTTTGAGGGAACTGGGTTCGGTAAGCGTGACGTAGTTGGAGGTACCTGTAGTACATATGGCCTGGAAGAGCGAACTCAGTTTTAAGGTCATTGAAAGACTTTAGTCTCTCATTGCGAGTAATGTGAGATAAGTAAAACACTCCCCTAGAGCTCCACACCCCGCTATCTTGAAGAAGGCGGAATTCCGAAAGGGCTGTGTTGTGCCAGAGAGGGGAATATTGGTGCGGGGATTCTATATGCAGCCTGTCTGGCGCGATATTCCACACCTTCTTGTACTGATATACCAGAGTCCGGCGTTCCCGTCCCTCACCTCTAGTGTCCCCTGTAATCTCCACTAAGGGGTCCATTGTGCGCTGCGCCCATGCAGGGCACAGGCAGAGGAACCTGTCTCTGTCCACCTTGTCCACATGAAAGATCTGTGACAGCTCAGATGCTAGGTAATACGTGTTAAAATCGGGAGAGCCGTTCCTGCAAGATCAGTCGGATTCTTTAACTTGTGCCACGGGAGTTTGTGTCTAGACTTACCCCAAACGAATGGTTTGAGAATGGAGTCCAGTATTTTGAAATGCCGAAGCACCAAGTACACAGGGGAGTGCCAAATCATGTATAGTATTTTGGGCAACATGACCATCTTCACAAGGTTTATACGGCCCATCACTCCCAACGGGAGGCGGGCCCAGGCCTGTGTCTTTAGCTTCAGCATCTCAGATAATGGACTGACATGGAGATGGATGTAGTCTATGGGGTCGCGAGTTGTCTGGATTCCCAAGTATTTAATCATATCTACCCTTTGTAAGGGAAGCAGGGCCCTGTCTCTAGGGGGTGGGAAACTGTCAAGTGGGAGTATCTGAGATTTATCCCAGTTGATCCGCAGACCGGAAAATATGCCGAAGCATTCAATTAAGGCCAAGGCCTGTGGCAGGGAGCCGTCTGAGTCATCCAAATACAGCAGAGTGTCATCTGCGTATGTACTGATTTTTTCTACAACCCTTCCCCGGAGTCCCACTATTCCAGGGTGAGCACGAATGGCAATTGCGAGGGGCTCTGCCGCCAATGCATACAGCAGCGGCGACAGAGGGCACCCCTGTCTCGTACCCCTAGATAAAGGAAACTGGTCTGAGGGCCAGCCATTAGCCAAGACCCTGGCTACTGGCCTCTGGTATAGGAGCTGAACCCATTTTACAAACCTAGGTCCCAGTCCGAACCTGTCTAAACAGGTCCACAAGTATCTCCACTCTACCGAATCGAAAGCCTTGGCGGTGTCCAAGGCCACAATCACTCTGGAACCCGGGTTGTCATGTGGCATTTGTAGGTTGATAAACAACCTCCTCAAGTTGAAGGAAGTATTCCTTCCTGGCATAAATCCGGCCTGGTCCTCATGTATTAATGATAACTGTGTTTAGGCGAAGGGCAAGGACTTTCGCAAGCACCTTGACATCCACCTGGAGAAGGGAGATCGGACGGTAGGACTCTGGGAGGTGTGGGTCTTTTCCGGGTTTGGAGATCAATACTATAGTAGCCTCAGTCATGGAGGGTGGAAGTTCAGTGCTGTTAAACATGGAGTTATATAGTGCTAGGAGTCTAGGGGCAAGGACCTCGGAGTATGTAGAGTAGAACTCTGCAGGTAGGCCATCCGACCCTGGGGCCTTGGACCTGGGGAGCTCGGCTATCGCCCTGGTAACTTCTTCAATCATCAGGGGTGCTTCTAGTTCCCTGGTCTGATCTTCGGTCAGTCGGGGGATTGACAACTCAGCCAGGAATGATTCTATAAGGGATGGGTCATCAGGAGCCCCTGTGGCGTATAAAGTGGCAAAAAAACCTGAAACATCGATGTCACCTGGGCGGGATCCGTTATCATATCACCGCCAGGAGAGTGGAGTGAAATCACCACCGGGGGCCTCTCCTCGCAGTGCACCAAGTAGGTCAATAACTTCCCAGCTTTCTCCCCGTGTTCGAATGATCTCTGTCTTTGGAAGAATAGTTTACGTTTGGATTTCTCATAGTGGAGTTGGTCAAGGGCTCTAGAGCACATTTTAAGGTTAGAGGTTTTATCAGCCGTGGGGTCAGCCAGGAAAGCCCTCTCCGCCTCTAGGAGTAGTGTTGTAGCCTTGTCCAGAGCCTCCGAGGAGGTCCGTTTGAGCCCATTGATTCGGCCATTAAGTGTCATGCGGGCATGTAGTTTGAATGTTTCCCAGACTATGTGCGAGGGTGCAGAGCCCGTGTTGGTCTCAAAGAATCGCTCCCATTCCGAAGAAAGGTCGTCATCCTCTGGTAACAAAGTTAGCCAGAAGGGATTCAGTCTCCATGAGGAAGGAGGGCGGGCGTGGGGGAGGGAGAGCTCAGCCCAGCACGGGCAGTGGTCCGAGAGTGATCTAGGGAGGAACCCTGCTCCTGTCAGTCTAGGGAGGAGTGATGTGAACACAAGTATAAGATCTATGCGGGACATTGTATTGTGGGTGGTGGAAAAACAGGAATAGGCCCTGGAGGTGGGGTTCCTAGTCCTCCACGTGTCTACAAGGTTGAAATCTGAAAGGAGTCTCGCAAATCTTGAGGGGTGTTGTGGCGTGGGGGAGAGGGGAGGCCCAGTCAGTCTATCCAGTGCTTGATCCAGCATGTTGTTAAAGTCGCCGAGCCATATGGCCGGCACATTGAGGTGTGAGGCCATGAAATCGAACCCAGCCATAAGGATGGTGGATTGGAACGGGGGTGGGACATAGAAGACCAGCAACAGCATCATATCCCCATGTACCTTGGCTTTAAGGAAGATATACCTGCCCAGTGGGTCTATCTCTGAATCCTGGAGGTCAAAGTGTGTGGTTTTAGCAATCAAAATTGAGACCCCCATGGAGTGTGTGGTGTGGGCAGAATGGTAGGCCCATCCAAACCATGGGTGTTTAAGAGCTCTCTGAACTGATCCTTCGGCATGGGTCTCCACAAGGACCACCACATCTGCCCTCTGTTGTTTGAGCAGGCCAAATACGGCAGACCTTTTAATTGGGTCTCTCACCCCGTGGACATTCCAGGTTAAAAAACTCAGGGTGGCCATAGGGTGTGAGGTGTAGAGTTTGAGGCTCCAGGATCCAGACAACCCCGAACCCAGCATTGAAATACAAATAGGCCCCAGGGGAGAGTGAACACCAGCAACACAATATATTCGACATGGCACCAATAAGAGCATCTTTGAACTAAACTAAAAATACAGTCTCTAAACAGTAAAACCCAAACAACCCCCCTCCTCGCCCTGCACTGACCCCAACTGGTGTTGGCATGAACCCTAAAGTGCCAACGTGGCGAATACAGTACCCAACCTGTAAGGAAGAATAGAAGTAGGAGACATAAAATCGTATATAATGTCCACCAGCACAGAGAAGGTGGAGTGTCAGTAATGGAATAGAGATATAAAGTCTGCTCTGTGCCAGTGGCTTCCCTCAATCCTAGGTTGCGGACTGCAGCAACAGGTGGGGTGAAACTGCGCTGTTTGGCACAACGCATCACAGGACCTTGCCCACTTACTTAGTGAGCATGCTAGCATAGAGCTGTTCTGCGCCGGAGAAAAATGAAAAATATAAACAGAACTAAAGAAAAGAAAAAATTTTGAGAAAAAAAAGTTATTGTAGTAACCCGTATTAGTCAGTGGATTCAGTATGCATTCCAGGGGTTAGGAAAATAAATGATGATATGTTCATAGAATCAGCATGTGGGCAATCCACCAGGAAAGGGGCCCGGAAGCAGGTAGACGCACGGAGTTGCATCAGGCCCGGGCGCGGGGGACCGCAGTGTCAGAGAGCAATCTCTATATGCATACTGCAGCCCCTGTTCCCCGTGGTGGAACGGAAAAAAAGATATTTTTTTTGCAAAAATAGAAGCAAACATATGAAAAGCATAATGCAGGTGCAGATTCAAAGTACAAAGTCACTTATCTGTGTTCCTCTCTCCGCTCGAGCCAGGCTATGGCCTCGTCAGGATCCTCAAAGAAGTGTACTCGGTCTTCCCCCTCTACGCGCAGGCGAGCTGGAAACAGCATGGCATACTTTACATGCTTTATGCGGAGGCAACGTTTCGCTTCCATGAAGGTTTTGCGTTTTCGCTGTACTTCTGAAGAGAAGTCTGGGAAGACTGCTATCATCTTATTGCCAAAGGGGATGTTGCCCTTCTCCCTACTGAGGGGAAGTACAACATCACTGTCTCTGTAGTTGAGGAATTTTGCTATAAACGTGCGAGTAGGTGCCCCAGCCGGTGGGAGCCTGCCCGACATGCGGTGCGCCCGCTCCACAGCGAATGTGGGGGAGAAGGTCTCCCTGTTATAGGTATCACAAAGTAGGGACTCCAGAAAAGCAGGGGGGTCCCTCCCTTCCACCCCCTCCGGGAGGCCTATGAATCTGTGATTGCACCTCCTGAGTCTGTTCTCCAAATCATCCTGCTTCTGTAGGATTTGATTGATTTGCAGCTGCATGTTCTCTGTGTTGTGCTGCAGGGGGGGGGGGGGAATCCTCTACTGTGCCCAGCCTGACCTCTGTTTCAGTGACTCTCTCCCTCAGGTTCTGCATGTCCTGCCTCACTAGGGAAATGTCTATCTTTACCTCCTCAATCCGTGCTGTTAGGGTAGTCTGACGAGCGGTGATCGCCTCTTGGCATGAGGTGATGGCCTGCAGCACCTTGGCAGTATCAGCGCCAACCGACTCCCTTCCCTGCTTCACGCCGCCGCCATCTTTGTTCTGAGGGTCCTTCTCCTGATGGAGGAACTGGTCCAGTTTAGCGGCAGCAGAAGAGAGCTTCTTTGTTGGTGACATGTTCCCTGCACTGTCTGGTGCACAGGGAGCCGTTCCTGGCTCACAGGCTGCGAGTATACGGGTAGGATAGACGGTAAAGGATACACGGCCGGCGGAGCTCAGCAGCCTAGCGTCCTACCTCATGCCACTCCAGGCCACGCCCCCAAGACAGCAAACTGTTTAAATTCAGGTGGGCTTTGTACAGCAAGTCCATTCTTTAAAACAAGCAAAAGATCTGGTCATCCTAGCCACTAAATAAACTCACATTCCTCACTAACTGGGTGCCCCCTAATGGGTTCCCAAAACAAACAGAAGCACATTTTGCCAACATACAGTGGACACTTGCTGGGTCCCTGACCTGTAGTTTACATAACATTTAAACAATCTTGTAACCCTTGCATTGCTTCCTTTTGTTCTGAAGCTTTCTCTGTAGACGAGAATGGTCTGTAATTCATCAGAACCTTCTGCCCAAAAGGTAATGACTAAGTGACTCTAGTACCCACTTTATGACCAGACATTTCCTTTCTACTATTGAATAGTTCCTTTTTGCAAGGGTTAGTTTCTGGGTGATTTATGCTACTGGATGCTCTTCCCCATGAATTTTCTGGGACAGACTGCTCCCAGGCCAACATCAGTGCCATCAGTTTATACAAGAAATTCTTAACTGAGTGGTTAACACTGATCCTTTACACATAATTTGCGCTTCTACACTAGTGAAGTTAGGCACAAACCAGCGGTAGTGTAGTAAAAAGCTCTGAAATGTTTTTTTTTATACATTTTCACATTGCTTCAATCTTCTCTCTTATGCCTTGTACACACGACCGGTTTTCCCGGCAGGAAAACTGCCATGAGAGCTTTTGGCCGGGAATCCCGGCTGTGTGTATGCTCCATCGCAGTTTTCCCGACAGGAAAACTGCCAGGAATCCCAGCGGGAAAAATGAGAACATGATTCCTGGCGGTTTTGTAAGCCGGCAGTTTACCTATGGGAAACACTGCGGTGGAGCATACACACGGCCGGGTTTCCCAACCAAAGCTCTCATGGCAGTTTTCCTGCTGGGAAACCCGGCCATGTGTAGGGGGAAAAAGCAGGTTCTCGGTTTTTCCCTCAGTTTTCCCGGCGGACTTTTTACCGCTGGGAAAACCGATCTTGTGTATTAGGCATTAGAGGCTTCAGACAGATACCATATATACTCGAGTATAAGCCGAGTTTTTCAGCCCTTTTTTTAGGGCTGAAAATAGCCCCCTCGGCTTATATTCGAGTCAGTGTACCTGTCGGGTCGCTGGCGTCCATTTTTCAAAAGTCGCGGCTTCCTCCTGGTCCGTGATAGGCGTTTGACACTGTGTTCCGCTACCGCCTATCATGGAGGTCCTCTCATCCTCGGACTTTCCCAGCAGACACTGTGTTCAGTGCTCTGCCTATCATGGATGTCCTCTTGTCCGAGGATGAAAGAAGGTCTGTGATTGGCGGAACACTGAACACAGTGTCTGCTGGGAAACTGAGTCCGAGGATGAGAGGACCTCCGTGATAGGTGGTAGCGGAACACAGTGTCAAACGCCTATCACAGGCCAGGAGGAAGCTGCGACTTTTGAAAAATGGACGCCCGCGACCCGACACGTACACTGACAATCATGGAATGGAATGGGACAGGAGGAAGCTGCGACTTTTGAAAAATGGATGCAGGAGCCGGTCAAGAATACAGGTACACTGAGGCTGCAATGGGCACAGTGAGAATGGGTACAGTAAGGCTACAATGGGCACAGTGAGAATGGGCACAGTAAGGCTACAATGGGCACAGTGAGAATGGGCACAGTATGGCTACAATGGGCACCGTGAGAATGGGCACAGTAAGGCTGCAATGGGCACAGTAAGGCTGCATTGGGAACAGTGGGAATTGGCACAGTAAGGCTGCAATGGGCACAGTAAGGCTACAATGGGCACAGTCAGAATGGGCACAGTAAGGCTGCAATGGGCACAGTAAGAATGGGCACAGTAAGGCTGCAATGGGCGCAGTGAGGTTGCAATGGGCACAGTGAGGCGTGCAAATGGGCACAGTGAAGCTGCAAGTGTCTGCTGGGAAACTGAGTCCGAGGATGAGAGGACCTCCGTGATAGGCGGTAGCGGAACACAGTGTCAAACGCCTATCACGGGCCAGGAGGAAGCCGCGACTTTTGAAAAATGGACGCCCGCGACCCGACACGTACACTGACAATCATGGAATGGAACGGGACCAGGAGGAAGCCGCGACTTTTGAAAAATGGATGCAGCAGCCGGTCAAGAATACAGGTACACTGAGGCTGCAATGGGCACAGTGAGAATGGGTACAGTAAGGCTACAATGGGCACAGCGAGAATGGGCACAGTAAGGCTACAATGGGCACAGTGAGAATGGGCACAGTATGGCTACAATGGGCACCGTGAGAATGGGCACAGTAAGGCTGCAATGGGCACAGTAAGGCTGCATTGGGCACAGTGGGAACTGGCACAGTAAGGCTGCAATGGGCACAGTAAGGCTACAATGGGCACAGTCAGAATGGGCACAGTAAGGCTGCAATGGGCACAGTAAGAATGGGCACAGTAAGGCTGCAATGGGCACAGTGAGGTTGCAATGGGCACAGTGAGGCGTGCAAATGGGCACAGTGAAGCTGCAAATGGGCATTGTTGACCCTCTTTTCCGCTTACAGTAGCTGCTGCATTCTCACCCTAGGCTTATACTCGAGTCAATACGTTTTCCCAGTTTTTTGCCAACCCCCCCCCCCCCATTTTTTTATATAATCATTTTTTTTAATTTTTATTATAGACTTCAACATTTCCATTCAGCATTGTACATTCTTATATTCCATCATATACATAACAGACACAAATGAACATTACAGGAAAGAACTAGGTACAAAATTGTCTTATCAGAAGTTTATCAATCATACTACCCCACAAACTAGGATTGAGGGGGGAGGGTGAACTAGAATTACATCGGGCACACAGGTCAGTTAGGGGTCAGACATTAATGGAGAGTGGAATGGGGATAGATGGGGGAGGGTTATGGCAGGTGACAAGAAAGTTCCCATGTTGCAAACAGCCATTGGAAACGATAGTGCCATTTGTTCTACCAAAAATGATATGAAAAACACCAGAGAAAATTTTTATACATTAAAGTGTTTGTTCACCAATGCCAGAAGTCTGCCAAGCAAAATTGGTGAGTTGGAAGCTCTGGTGCATGAGGAGAGCTATGACGTAATCGGTATTGCTGAAACTTGGATTCAATCCTCACATGACTGGGTTATTAATATTCCTGGCTATGCACTCTTTCGGAAAGACAGGGTAAAAAGGAAAGGTGGCGGGGTCTGTCTCTATGTGAGAAGAGATCTCAAAGCAAGTGTGAAAGAGGACCTGGTTGATGGAGAGTGTGATGAGGCAGAAGCATTATGGGTGGAACTGCATACAGATATGCGTAGTTCAAAGTTAATCATTGGAGTTTTTTATAGACCTCCCAATGTTAATGAGGAGGTAGAGACTCAGCTCCTTGCACAGATGGAAAGGGCTGCAAGGGCTGGGACGGTGATAATAATGGTGGATTTTAACTACCCAGAAATTGACTGGAGTAATGGCACTGCTGGGACAGTTAAAGGGCAAAAATGTATAAGCCTATTGCAGGACAATTTTATGGTCCAGTTAATTGAGGCCCCAACTAGGAATGATGCTCTGTTAGACCTGGTAATCTCAAACCATGCAGAGCGTATTACTAATGTTCAGATAAAGGAACACCTGGGTAGCAGTGACCATAACATGATTTAATTTGATGTTAGCTGTAAGCAAGAAATACATGCAGGAAAGATAAAAACACTTAATTTCAATAAAGCAAATTTTCCAAGGATGAGGGCTGCTCTCCACGACTTAGACTGGGAGGGAATATTGGCATCGATTAACACAGAACAGAAATGGGAATTCTTCAAAAAGACTGTTTGGGACCTCACTGCAATGTATATTCCCATGGGCAATGAGTTTAAAAGGCTAAAAATAAAACCTATGTCGCTCACGGTTAAAGTTAAAAAAGCTATAAACAATAAGAAAAGAGCTTTTAAAAAATATAAAAATGAAGGAACACTAGTGTCGTTTAAATGTTACAAAGAATATAACAGGATATGTAAAAAGGAAATCAAGGATGCAAAAATTCAAAACGAACGACAGATTGCAAAAGATAGTAGGACAAACCCCCAAAAATTCTTCAAATATATTAATAGTAAAAAGGTCAAGTCTGAGCATGTAGGCCCTTTACAAAATAATCTAGAGTGGGTGACTGGGGACAAAGAGAAGGCTAATTTATTAAATAATTTCTTCAGCTCTGTGTATACAATGGAACATGGGGGAGATCATGTCCATAATGGGGGTGGTAGTGACACAGCCCCAAATCCACAATGGCTCAAAAGTGATATGGTCCAGAAATATTTAGACAGAATAAAGGTGGATAAAGCACCTGGACCAGATGGCATCCACCCACGGATCCTAAAAGAATTGAGCTCTGTAATTTCAAAGCCATTGTATCTAATTTTTAGGGACTTGTTAATGACAGGAATAGTACCACTGGATCAGCGCAGGGCCAATGTGGTGCCTATATTTAAAGAGGCAACAAAGTCTTTAACAAGTAACTATAGACCTGTTAGTTTAACTTCTATAGTTGAGAAGATACTGGAGAGATTAATAAAAGACCACATAGATGAGTTCTTGCTGGAAAAAAACTATTTAAGCAACAGACAGCATGGATTCATGAAAGACAGAAGTTGTCAGACAAACCTGATTTCTTTTTATGAAGAGGTAAGTAAAACCTTGGACAGAGGAGTGGCGGTGGACGTGGTATACTTGGATTTTGCAAAAGCGTTCGATACAGTTCCCCACACACGGCTCATGTGTAAGGTAAAGTCTACAGGAATGGAAATATCAGTTTGTAAATGGATAGAAAACTGACTAAAAGACAGAATTCAGAGAGTAGTGGTTAATGATTCTTACTCTGAATGGTCTAAGGTTCTCAGTGGTGTACCCCAAGGTTCAGTGCTGGGACCCTTACTTTTTAATATCTTTATAAATGATATTTGGTCTGGGATTAAAAGTAAAATTTCTGTCTTTGCAGATGACACCAAGCTATGCAGTGGAATAACGTCCTTACAGGATGTCGCCAATTTACAAACCAACCTCAATGCTCTGTCTAATTAGGCGACTATGTGGCAGATGAGGTTTAATGTTGATAAATGTAAAGTTATGCACTTGGGGGCTAAGAATATGAATGCATCATACATACTAGGGGGAGTACAACTGTGGGGATCCGTAGTGTAGAAGAATCTGGGGGTTTTGGTAGATCATAAGCTCAATAATGGCATGCAATGCCAAGCTGCGGTTTCCAAAGCGAGCAAAGTCCTTTCTTGTATTAAGAGAGGTATGGACTCCAGAGAGAGAGATATCATTTTGCCCCTGTTCAAATCATTAGTAAGACCTCATCTGGAATATGCAGTTCAGTTTTGGGCACCAGTTCTCAAAAAGGATATCGGGGAACTAGAGAAAGTGCAGAGAAGGGCAACCAAACTGATAAGAGGCATGGAGGAGCTCAGCTATGAGGAAAGATTAGAGGAACTGAATTTATTCACTCTTGAGAAGAGGAGAATAAGGGGGGATATGATTAACATGTACAAATATATAAGGGGTCCATATAGTGAACTTGGTGTGAAGTTATTCACTTTACGGTCAACACAATAGACAAGGGGGCACTCTTTACGTCTAGAGGAAAAATGATTTCATCTCCAAATACGGAAAGGTTTCTTCACAGTAAGAACTGTGAAAATGTGTAACAGACTCCCTGCAGAGGTGGTTCTGGCCAGCTCAGTAGATTGCTTTAAGAAAGGCCTGGATACTTTCCTAAATGTACATAATATAACTGAGTACTAACATTTATAGGTAAAGTTGATCCAGGGTAAATCCGATTGCCTCTCGGGGGATCAGGGAGGAATTTTTTCCCCTGCTGTAGCAAATTGGATCATGCTCTGCTGTTTTTTTTTGCCTTCCTCTGGATCAACTGTGGGTATAGAATTGGGTATATGGGATTGTACGATATTTTTTTTTTTTTATGGTTGAACTGGATGGACTTTGTCTTTTTTCAACCTGACTAACTACAGGCATACCCCGCTTTAAGTACACTCACTTTACATACAGTGGGGCAAAAAAGTATTTAGTCAGCCATCAATTGTGCAAGTTCTCCCAATTAAAAATATGAGAGAGGCCTGAAATTGTCATCATAGGTATGCCTCAACTATGAGAGACAAAATGTGGAAACAAATCCAGACAATCACATTGTCTGATTTGGAAAGATTTTTTTTTTCAAATTATGGTGGAAAATAAGTATTTGGTCACCTACAAACAAGCAAGATTTCTGGCTCTCACAGACCTGTATCTTCTTCTTTAAGAGGCTCCTCTGTCCTCCACTCATTACCTGTATTAATGGCACCTGTTTGAACTTGTTATCAGTATAAAAGACACCTGTCCACAACCTCAAACAGTCACACTCCAAACTCCACTATGGTGAAGACCAAAGCAAAGAGCTGTTGAAGGACACCAGAAACAAAATTGTAGACCTGCACCAGGCTGGGAAGACTGAATTTGCAATAGGCAAGCAGCTTGGTGTGAAGAAATCAACTGTGGAAAGGAAAAACGTACCGCTCAAAAGCTTGAGAATTCACCAAATAGCTGCTTCCGCCCGGTCACTCACACAGGTGCTGGCTCTGCACTGATGCATGGGAGAAAAAGAAACCCTGGACTGCCGCACTCTGTATAGACAGTTATTTATTCCAAAATTTCAGGTAAAAAATCCAAATTCAAAATAAATCCATAAATCCAAAACAACAAATGCAGATGGTGTGCATGCAGGGAAGGGTGGCTAACGCGTTTCACGTCACGAATTGACGCTTACTCATAGCTAGAAATCAACTGTGGGAGAAATAATTAGAAAATGAAAGACATACAAGACCACTGATAATCTCCCTCGATCTGGGGCTCCACGCAAGATCTCACCCTGTGGGGTCAAAATGATCACAAGAACAGTGAGCAAAAATCCCAGAACCACACGGGGGGACCTAGTGAATGACCTGCAGAGAGCTGGGACCAACGTAACAAAGGCTACCATCAGTAACACACTACGCCGCCAGGGACTCAGATCCTGCAGTGCCAGACGTGTCCCCCTGCTTAAGCCAGTACATGTCCGGGCCCGTCTGAGGTTTGCTAGAGAGCATTTGGATGATCCAGAAGAGGATTGGGAGAATGTCATATGGTCAGATGAAACCAAAAGTAGAACTGTTTGGTAGAAACACAACTCGTCGTGTTTGGAGGAGAGAGAATGCTGAGTTGCAACCAAAGAACACCATACCTACTGTGAAGCATGGGGAT